>MLYV02000578.1:0-17194 GCA_001913855.2 Hermanssonia centrifuga | reverse complement strand
TTCTAGTTCATGGAAGCACAGGGTACTGGTGTTCATGTACTTATGAATGCCAAGGCTGCCTCGAGCTTGACGCGCCTATTCGTGCCACGAAGATCAAGAAGGCCAGTCGCCAATTCGCCACTCGTCCCACCCAGGTCATCCTTCTGCTTTCTCCTAACCATGGTCTGTTCGGAAATGATGGTCTTTACTCCGAATCGAAGATTTCCCTCGAGACACTCTTCAATCGTTGGGTTTCAGAGAGTTGGGGCGAATAACTCTGCCTTGCTGTTGCAGCGATTGGGTACGTGTTTCCGTGCGATTTATGACATTACCCTCTAACCTAGGTTACTCAGATAGACCAGAGGCACAGGAGTCACGGATGCTACAAATACCGTCGTGCATGAAATCGAGAGGTGTTCGCACATTTTCAGCAAAGAAGAAGGCTTCCAACATCTCAGGCCTCATGCATCCCTTCTTGGATTCGCAATAAATTGTTGCCTGCCGCATTTGCTACAAACAAAGTAGCTAGACAAGATGCTGAAAAGGGATGTGAAGTTGTACCAGCTTACTTGCTCGATGCCACACGTAAGTTACATCGCCATGTCTATAGTTTATGTTCACATGGGCTAAAAATTTCGATTTGTACATAGAATTGGGTGACGAGTGAACTTCTCAGGTGCAGACTATGGCGACTCGTATAACGCAAGGTCTGTTTTCACGGTAATTACCTCCATCCGTTTCCGTTGATCTACCCGACTTTGCATTTTCTATATTTCTTGGAAAATTGCCCGTTGCCGGACCCGTTGTCCCTTTCTGAACCGCCCGTGATATGCTATCCATAGCCGAGAAGCCTACTGAGTAGGTTGTTCTTTATCGCTGCATGTTGTTAGCCGCCTGACAATCTCGTTTTGGCCAGCCCTACCGCCGTACTTCATGCTCGGAAAAAGGTCGTTTGCCCAGTTTGTACTATCAATGAGGCAAGACTTGTCATGATCGAAGAAGGTGAGACGGTGAGTCTGATTGTTCGATCAACTAGGAAGGCTGCTAATATTGCACTGAAAAAAGACATCTATGAACTCGACGGCCGCTACGAGGAAGTGAATTGGATCAAGAATCGCCCTCTTGCTATGGTAGATTATTATAGAACACCTTGAGCCCTGGACTATGGTAATTGTGGTTGTGATGATTGCAAGGGTGTATTCGAGGACATCAGTACACGGATGGACGAGTTTGCGGAGAGGTGGGACAATGGATGGGATAGGACGAGGGCAGTCTGGGCTGTCCCTCAGGTGTTTGGGGATAATGCGTGCGTCGCTCTACCTGCTTGACACCCCCTTGCCTAACCCTTTTGCTGTTTTATAAGCTATTGGAAAGTCATCCCTACAGGTCAAGAATACGTCCTTCAGTCGGTCCTGACCATCAACCACGGCAGACTGGGCATCTTCGGCTGGGATGACGCAACCTCGGACGACATCCAGGCTTCAGCTACCCTTCTCATACAGGCTCTCCTGACCCTGAAAGACGTCATTACGCACGCCAGAGAAGAGGTTGGGGTATATAGAGAATATTACATGGTGGTAAAAGGTACTGTTCTAACGGTTCGCATATCATGTATTAGCTGCAACAGTAATAAATCAAGCCATTGTCATCGAGTTGCTTCATTACATTACTCACCTTGCTGCTTCCCTTTATTAGTGTCCAGTTGCACCCACTTGTACAATCGTCCTATAGTATGAGGTAATACCCAAGAGGGCTGTCCGCTTTCAGTCACAACAAAAGCCCTTGATGTGTTTTGACCAGGAAGGATCTCCTGGGTGCCTTGTGGGAGAGATTTCCAAATGAGAGGATTCATTTGCTCGCAACGCCAGATTTGATAATTCCCTCCTCCAAATTCATGGACATACAGATCTCGTACTTGAAGGCCAGATTGAGAAGGTATTGACGGAGGTTCGATGATAGGATTGTCCCATCGGCCACTGAACCAATGGATCACAATGGTTGTATCACGGATCTTACGCATCTTGCGCATAGATACCCTATCTGTGCTGATCACCTATGATGAACACGCGTGATTAATGACAAGCAAATGACATGCGGAAACTCGGAAACAAACTGGGTAGCAGGGCCGACAGCCATATTGTGGAGTTTCATCTGAGTCGTCGAGTGAACGGCATGCTTCTTCGCTGGGTACAGTAATTGTGGTTTGTCAGCCAAGCAACGACCTGGTATTGCAGTTTGGACAGAATACCTGGTTCTCATTATAGGTTCATCGTCTAAAAATCTCACGCCATGATGCCTATGCGCAGAGTGATGGAATGAGCAGCATTCACAGTCTAAATGAGTGATATACTTCTTGCGTGAGATCTCTTGAGTGATAAGGGGCAATGTTACAAGAAGAGGGGGAACGTTTGAACCTTTGCGTAATTTGACGGAAAACCGAGAATGAGTTGTAAGTGGATATATTGTCGGCATGAGTGGAGTGCGCAAAAAGATTAAAGGGTGGATTGAGAGAGGATTACCTTGCTTTGTCAAGTTTCTCTGAAATCTGAAATTGTCGACACTTTTCAACTCGCGGCCCGCATGTTCTCCGGCCCTTGCTTAACGTTTAACTCCGAGTATCGGGCGCACAACATATACTCAACTCTACGACTCAGCTTATCCCTCATACCATAACCCGCTGATATCCGCAATATAAAGACTCTATTCATCGTGGCTTCGGGTCCGTGGTGCCAGTGGGGGTCTGCATCTTCGATCTAGTCCACTAGCGACGTAATCCCTGGAGAGATGAGCAAAAGTCGCCCGCAAGTGCGCAAAACAGATATTGATGACTCCCTCCTCAACATTGAACACCACGCGAAAGCACTCTCGGTCGAAAGGTGTGCGCTATATTTCTCTTGGTGCCACTATGTGCTCGGGCAGTCAATGAAGAGAAAAGCCGGGCTGAAGTCACCGCGTTGAATCTTGGAGGATTTGCCGACTGGAGTAAGTTTGTGGTCTTCATTGGTGCTTCATTTATTGGCCTGAAAAATCGTAGCCACCCCAACCGCAGACTTCCGCAGACTTCTATCGAATCGTGCCAGCTGCTCGTCTCCAGGCAGCATTCTTCATAATCGACGGAGTGGGCGCTGAAAGAGTCCTCCAGACAGTCAACGTCACACCTCGTACTGATTTCAAGTTTGATTTCCCGATCTTGGAAGAATCCCTCGCGGATGTATCGAAGTTAAGAGGAATGCTTGACTTGGAGAAAGTCATTGTGATCGTTGGATTTGCAGAAGTGGGACCTTGGGGGAGCTCGCGTACCAGGTAGGAGATGGAGGCTCGCGGTGAATTTAAAGATTGCATCGAGACGGCTTGGATGGTGGGACACATCAAACACTTCGACGGCTGCTTGAAGGATGGCTCTCTATATGTTGGTTGGGTGAAGCTGCTCTTCAACATCCTTTCAGGTGGGTATCCCAGCCGGTTCGAAACTACACAATCACTTACAATCATTATTGAACCTTAGCCAAGGCCACCTGTACATCAACAGCTCAAATCCTTTTGACGATCCTCTGATCGACCTGGGATATTTGCCTCATTCTGCTGGTAAGTCACCTGGGACTTACAATTTCAAATTTTTATTGAGCTTGCTCCTACGAATATCTTTTGAACACCATAGATGAGATTATTCATTCTGCTCCCTTGCCTTACCAAATTTCCCGCTGCTCGAGCCTTGCTGACGCTATGACGCCGGTAATTCCACAGCCTCCCGTCCTTCTTAAACCACCCACAGTCATATCATATGCGATAAGGGTGTCTTTACGAACATTCCGTCGCCCGAGTACGGAGCAGATGTAGGCTCTAGTAAACAGTGGTGAACCTGCAACACAGAAGACATCTCACCCCCCATCCCGCGCTCTACACATGCACGTATCTACAGATGACCACGCGTCCAGCCAATCCGAGGGTGTGTTCTTGTAACATTGATTCTTTACAGCTAGGCATGGCATATACATTACCTCATTCATGTCAATGTGGTATACATCGCAAATTAAATAGATATATGGAGTGGATGATTAGTACGGTGCCCGAACATTGACTTCGCCGGCATTACTAAGGTATGAATGTATTACTGTTTCGCCTCGTTACTGGAAGAAAGCAATCAGATTGTTCGTCCAAAAAATCCTACAGGGAATGTACAGGTACCTCTAGAGTCTCGCTGGAGACTTCGAGTGGTTCTTCGCCGACTGCGCCAACGTTGTCCTGTGTAAGGATGCAAAGCGCATCTTCTGCATCGAAGAGATCATCATCTCGACCTGGACTGTGGTCTAGCTCCTCGCCCATATTGCCCACGAAGGTGTGAAGGGTAGGAAGTCGAAAATGTAGTATAGATAATTCTGAAAAGCCAGGCTCACCGCGAGCTTGTGACGTTTGGCGTAGCTCAGTTAGGAGAAAACGGGATATCAAGATGGGTGATAATCGATAACCTGTGGCGAGTATGAGGTACCGGAGTGCAGGAAATTCATGCCGCTACTTACGTGTTAGTTACGTCATTCATAGGAGACAATTCGTACAGTTCTGGCTGCATAAAGAGGTCCGGCAGAAGTTATCAAATACCAAGATAAATCAGTGTAAAGGGCATACCTGAGTCTTGAGAACGATCTGAGCGATATTTAGGAGAAGTAGAACACTACCAAGGCATAAACGTCATGAACTATGTTAAACGGAACATACTGACATGAAATAGATGGTTCCTAACAAGCGAGGATGAGTCGGTGTCAAAGGAAACAGGGCATACGCTGAAATATACCGTCACAAAGTAACAGGCCACTCTTAAGTTGCCTGTCAATGCTTCCCACTCAGTGTAAGCTAAGACTTGGAGTGAATGCACAGTAATGAATTTGAATGACCAGCATATAGATGTAGACAAAACAAACACATTGATAACTACGCAACTCGCTCAGCAAGTTCTGAAAGATTAGAAAATAAACTGATGGCCTCCTTCCACCTTCTGGGCCTCTCTTTCCACACTCTAGCTGCCTCTGTAGGTTCCTCCTTTCTGTATTGAGGCCATGTTCTATAACCATATTCCACCCAGCGGAATAGCCCACCAGCAGAATATTGAATTACTGAAAATCTTTTCTCTCCAACTTGAAGATCGGTGTTTCCATGGGAAATAAGACCTGAAGGGATAAGAATGGATGAACCTGGAGGAAACTCAATCAAGAGACCAAGTTCCCATAGAATCAGATGACCGCCAAGTTTGGGGTTAAAATCACCAATGGCAGTAATATGACAAAGGCCGTAGGCCAAATTCTTGTAGTCTTTGTGTATGTTAGCCACTACTTGCTGGCCAAGATTCACAGAGATAGCTGCAAAGATGCTGCCATGGATTGGAAGCTCCAACTCTGGCTGAGTGGACTTGAGAAGACGGAAGGACTCTGCATAGTAATCGTAAAGCCTTGTAAAATAGTAGGCAAATATGGCTGCCCATCTATGTTAGTCTATGATAAGAAGATAATACCAGACACTTACAACTTCCATATTTTGCTAATCTTTTCAAGTCCTGATTACTTCTTAAGGCCTGAAGAATTCTCTGGTTGTGCGGTTTGTGCGACAACTCCGCAGGCCTCTATACAAGATAATCAGCGGTCAAAATAAGACAAATAAAATTACATGCTTACTGATTGCCCACCACCATAGGACACCCCAAAAGAAGCTGTCTTGAATTGGCCTCTTCTATTTGCGTTCTGAGCATTCTTCTTCGCCTTTACCTTCGGAATAATGGGTGAATTTCCAAAACGGAGATCTGCCTCTGCCTGGGCTAAAGCTGTAGTAAGCCCTTGGCAGGTTTCTGGCCAGCTCTTGTCACCAACTGAGTCTGATGGACCTCCACAAAGGACTCCGACAACCCTGCCCTTTTTGTCTGTTAGGGTAACAGTTTCACTGTGTGCCATATTAACAATATAAAAGCAATGCGTAACATTTAGTACTCACATTCCATCCCATTCCAATACCTTGAACCCTTTCTCCTTATACTCTTCCAGTGTTTTAGGCTGAGATTTAATCGGCTCAGTATCTACGCCTATCCATGCTCCTTCTGCTGCCCTAGTAGCTTCGCCCAAATCCTTCCCAATCTCACGCTGACCTGCTTCCATAGTTTTATGAAGGTGCTTATCTTTGACCTTATACTCTAATGCAGTCTCAGCAGCCTTCTTCGATTCCCTCTTTCTATGCCTATTACGTTTCGATTTATTTATCATCCTCCTGCGCCACTTTGGTCCTTTAGGGTGAGGAGTAGAGGACAGCGAGAGGGGAGGGATATCAGATAGAGGTGGACCAGAGCAAGACCCAGTGGGAGAAGGAGGAAACGAGTCCATGGGAGAGCTAGACGTAGGCGAAGGAGGAAACGAGTCCATGGGAGAGCTAGACATAGGCGAAGGAGGAACAGAGTCCATGGGAGAGCTAGACATAGGCGAAGGAGGTCTGGTAGAGGTGGGTGTAGGCCAAGGAGACCTCGACTGGGGATTCCCAGGAGTGTCTGTGTCTGTGTCTGTGTCCATGTCTGTGTCCATGTCTGTGTCAGCATCGAGAGCGCGGCTGAAATCCAAAGCCTCCTGGGCATATGTATCTTGTAGGCAGTCTTCAAAGTCTATGTCAAGCTGGTAAGCGCTAGACTTGGTGTCCATAGTGAATGTGATGTGTGGTAGCACCAAGAGCGAAGACAGGTGAGGGTGGAAGCAAAGGTCGCCCGGCCAGCGCGTGCACCAGAGGTCGCCAGCGCGCGCACTGAATCACAAACGCCCACAGCTGCACGACCTTGCGCTTTATTTTGGATACCCCTATGCCCAGTATGTGAATCAGATCATATGCATTCCAACGATATATGTACAGATTGTGTAAAAACCACGATCATGATTTCACTCGTGAACATTTTCGAGCACCTGCCAGCGACGCAAATGCGACAGCATCTGCAGTAGCTTTGGTCGCCCAGGCTCAAAAAGCGGCTGTGGTCGTAATAGAGATCCCTGGCAGGAGTTATCTGGTATAGCAGTCGATCGGATGTTCTTGTTGAGATATAATCTGGAGACCATCGTTGAAAGCGAAGATGGAGGAAAAACATATCTTTTATAATAAGCGCTACGAGCATGTGGGCAGGATCCGGACGGCGTAAAGCATCGCATATCTCTGACATGCTGTCGCTACCATGATAATGTTGTGTCAGCGACATACCTTGCCCGGCACCGAGGAACAACATCTTACTTTCATTCTTCGCCATCGCGCGGTCTTCTTTGAGTTGGCTCTCAATATCGTCATTACCTGCAAAAGGTCGTGAGCAATGTCGAAAGCACTGGGTGAAGAGTGATACGCACGGGCCTTAGCACGACCCAAAACAGAATCGCCATCTGCCCCCCACAGCGCGAAGGAATAGCATGACTAAGTCCAAATCAGTAAAGGAGAAATCGTAGACTAAGAACGAAGTAAAGAACATACATGCCCCCAAGCTGACGTGACCCGATTTGATCTCTTCAGCGACTATCAGCTTTCCATTCGTCGTTCCAACTACTTTATCCGACTCAACAGCCTCTTCCTCATGTTTGAACTCCTGGGCCAATTTGGAGTTCTTTGCTAAGGCTTCAGACACAGATCCTTAACTGGCGATACGCCCGTCAACACCGGTTGATACAACAAAGTCCGCATGATAGGGCATGATATCTCGATGCTAGGGACTATGCAGAGAAACGAAAGGCGTTTACATCGTCAAAGAGAAGTAAACCGCTCGGGCCAGTGTGATTTGAGAATATTATCCTGCGGTAATCAGATTAGTAAACGTGAAGCACGCTAGACATTTGCCCAACTCCTACTTTGATCGTCTCGCTTTGGACCCAGGATTCCTAAGCAGCAAAGGCAACACCGCTGTCTCTCGGAAGATTCACCCAGGAGTTTGGCCCCAGCGGAACATAATACATCTCACTCAACAGTGCCATGAGAATGGAGGTCTCGCCCGAGCCGCACTCTGACCACACCAAGATACGGAATGGGAAGGTAAAGGGGGATTCGATGAATCAGGCCCAAGACTGTATAACGAGGGACAGATATGCCTTGCCCGTGTATGAGGCACGTCCAATAAAACGCGCTCTGGGAAAGGAAGGGTCCTAGGTGTAAAAAGTCCTGGTCTTGAGGAGAAGCCACCTAGGGGATGGTCGGAGCAACCAGTCAGAGCAGATGCGAGGCGTGACGTGCCAGAGCGAGTGCAGGGATGTCTGGTACTGGGGGCAAACGTCCCAGCTGTAGCACAACGTTGATCAGCACAATCGGAGTGATGAAAGGAAATGGCACTTACAGGTGATTACTTGTAGCGAAGGGAGAATGTAGCGAAGGGAGAATGTAGCGAAGGGAGAATGTAGCGAAGGGAGAATGTAGCGAAGGGAGAATATGGTCGACGTCCAAGCCGAGGGTGGCATAGATGTAGTCGACAAGCGCCTTTACGTCTTGTTTTGATCCTTATTGAAAGGAACCACAGTAAAGGCGGGGCCTCTGCTGCCGAAACGCTGAAAGATGCGTGGGTAGTACTCGTTGCACGGCTGTAGCGAGATATTGTGACAACAATGTGAGCACCACTAGGGAGCAAACCCTTCAAGATTTCCACGCCGACAGAGCCCTTGCCGACCCCACTGAGAAGCGCATTCTTGTCTTTGAAAGCAGTACCAGAAGTGGCAAGTTGGTGCAAGACGTCGTGGTACACGCCCGTTAAATTGCTGCTGTGATCCCAATTGGTGCCAACCTTGCGCTTCAGGTGCAGAAGAGAACCCTTATCTCGGCGTCAGTGAAGTTGCAAGAGACTAAGGTAGGGTTTGTGAGGGAGCCGCCGAGATGAGCTCTGACATTTGAGATTAGATTTGAGATTAGCATCGCAGCCTTCCTATAAAAATGGAAACCTCACCTTGGTCGACGCCGACACCGGCTATGGACTCCACAGACAAGATCTCCGATGAAGCTTTGACATTCGAGAGGTCCAAGATAGGCTGTGTTGCCAGCTTCGAGGCAAACGCATAGCTACCAATCTTGGGATCATACGAAGCCCTCGCCATGGAGTTGAGAAGAACCGGACTCTCCAACACTTTGGCGTACGGCGGGCTTTCCTTGATCCTCACGAGACCTTCACGAGAGAGTTGGTGACCATTATCTCGCTCATAGCCTTATATGACAGGCTGTAACAGACGCGGTTCTTTGTCTTGTAAGTTTCGTAGGCCGAAGAAGACTGATTGGAATGCAACGTAAGACTGAGAACAACTAAATGCATGAAGACCTACCATGAAGACCTGCCCCAACGCCATCGGTGTGAATGGTCTTCGAAGGGAACGTGAGATAAGTATGTTGTTTGAAATTCGAATTGACGTAACTATCCGAGAATCAGAATACCGTATGTGTTTCGTCAATTTTAAGCAGCACTCACTCAGCATTGCGGTTTCCAGAAATAACGGCCGAATAAACACTCTGTAACAACCCGGCCAGCTGCCATGCGGCGGAACCACCCTTCAAATGACCAGAAAGGTTCTTCTGCGCTATGATAGGAACTGCGCTGCCACGCGTGCGAGGACAAAGGCGGTGAAGATATTGTTCCAGATGTCTGTCTCGTTCTTCTCCTACAGATTTTTACAGTCATCAGAATATGGACAACACATCCTATCAGAAGCAGGAAACTTACGTTCGCCCCAGTACTCGTACGCATGCTCTTGAAGAGCTTACCTTCGTTACCAACAATGCCGCAGAAGGCTTCTATAGCAGAGGTGTCGATGGTGACCTCGGGACCGGTGTGCGTAGCACGAAGGTCGACCTCAGCAAGGACTTCGTTGTTGCCGAAATACAGAACGCCAGCTTCCAGTAGAACTCTTGATATGCTCGTTGCGATCCGCCGCGATCTCGTAGATGAGAACAAAGCCCATGGATGGCTTGTACTCAAATTGGAGTTGGAACTGGAACGGAACGGATACATCATGGCAGCCTTCAAAGACCGTCACGTCGATGAGGCGAGAGGCCGCATTGTACTTGGTCTCAATGGCCTTGAAGTTAGTTTGTGATCGCCGTAAGAATGAGCCGCGCCGACGAGGGAGATGGATACAAGCTGGCCATCCTCGGTATCGATTACAACATGTTGCTTCTTGCGAGGTGCAAAGAGCCTGCGGGGAGGGTTGTCGATGTGGGCGGCACCCTGGGCAATCGCGGGCGTAGCGAAAAGCGCTCTTAACCAGTCCAAACAAAGACCGGCAAGAGTTGGGTTATGAAGGAAGCCCATGGGAGAGGGCTATGTCTAAGAAGAAGTCGATGGTAAATATACCACAACTCACTGGTAAATATACCACGACTCACCTGCTGTCCAGATTTGTACCTGCCAACTACAAGCAATTTGAGGTAGATAGTAAGCAGATGGTTGGCTAGATAGAGCTGCATCCATACCACCACACCCCAGTCTTCAAAGGCCGACCACCTCCCAGAGCGATCCAGCCAACCAAGTGCCCTCGAATTGCCTGGGACTAGACTTCCCAAGGGTGCAAATGGTCAACCGATGCTACAGAAAGCAATCTTTTTTCGAAGCTGAAGCTGGCTGAAGGAGGGGAGGAGGAGGAGGAGGTATAGGTTGCCGGCGGTTCGAGTTGCAACCAGAATTAGAGACGCTTCAGGCGTCTGCCAAATTAGGCAACTCAGGCAAGTTATTCTGAGAGCCAATCTCGGCGTCTGGTTCGTGAGTCGTAACTTCACTTCCAGATGATACTACACCATTCATAGGTTGATATGTCGACGGTGCCAGAAACAACGCAGGGCGCAGGGCAACTAGCCATGGTATCACCGGTTCTCTCCACGTCTCGTATCCTGGATAGTACGTCACATCATTTGAGCGTCGTGGTACTGCTACTAACTTGATACTTTTTGTAGCATTGTTTCGGTAGTGGGTAATTGGATGCAGACACTTGCTGATAGCGGTATCCCCCTTTCTGCCGACGCAAATGGCGGTGACGGATGGGGTGGATTCATCGCTACATCGACTATCAACCCCTGGACACCATCACTTTTGCTCGGCTTACATCCATCCTCCACCTCCCCGCCAATGCAACTGTCACCCGAATTCTTAGTGCGCGTGACCTCGACCCGCTCGCGCTCCTTCTAAAGAAATCAATACGAAGAGGCTACCCACATCTGTTGAAGCTGGTACAGGATACAAAATCCGTATGTATGTGTTCTCAATACGTTGTTTATTCCGCTAATCGATTCATCTTAGCCTTGGTTACTGGCTAATATTGTTGATACAAGCACTGGTCAAGTCCCTAAGCATTTACTTGAATCCGTCGTCCTCGACCGAGTCGGTGTGCGCATCGGTGTCGCCAGTCTGGTAGAAAAGTGAGCAGCGCGCTTTCCTCCTGATTTGCTGGGTCTTCTTGCTGATCCTAATGGCAATCAGGGAGTGGATCGGAACAGTGTCCTCTTGGCCTCCCAACTTCCAATATAAGGACATGGCGGAAGTCGGATTCGATTTATCGCAACGTCTCGATATTGTCATAGCCCTGACTCATTCTCGGTACGTGGTTGTATTGTCTGCTTATAGGAGGCGTCCAAAATTCCCAATTCATGCATTCCTTACAGACGTGCCTTGCGAGCTATGGTCTTACCATAGGATATAATGCTGGCAAAAGCACTTAATGCCCATCCCCCTTCTGTCCAAGAGTCGAATTCGACAGCATCCACTCACGGTGTTGGCCTCACCCTGGGCGGACACGATCATCTCTACTATATCTTAAAAGGAGTGACCTTGTGGGAAGGGTATGATGTCAACGAGAAGGTGCTGGGTGCCGAGATGGACGAAGGCGATGTCCTCGTTGTCAAAAGCGGAGCTGATCTCCGGGATTTGAGCGAATTCACGCTGGAACTTGAGGATACTCCGGAAGGTAGCGTAACGAAGAAACTTGTCAAAAGCATCCGAGATATATAAATTATATCCTCTACCAACTCATTTAGTACCTCTGGCCAACTAGTACTTAAATTCTCTAGGCGTTCACCACGAGACCAAACCTGGATCGAAATCCAGTAAGAAGATAGCAAAATTATTGGAAAACGTGCTCTCCATGCTGTCCGAAGCACTCGAGACTCCAGTATGTAAGACTGAGGTTGTGCTTGACTAGTTGACTGCCAATAACGCTAGTACCCCGTCCAACCTTAGAAATTTGAACACAAAGATCTTAGTCCCGCCAATGCGGGAGATATGATTCTGCAATATCTGGATTCCAGCTCTTTGTGGGTTCAAAAGGCGTGAAGAACGAGCTGAATGGTGTGACTGTTCGCGGTCATGTTTATCGCGCCGACCACGATACAAATGAAGAGACGCGAAGCATTTTGTTCTTAAAAATCCACTTGACTCGGAGTTCCTCTTCCCGCAACACCCATCACTACACAGAACACTCAATGAGCTGCGCATGCCCCATGTTCGTATTCATGTTATACGTCTGCTTTTGAGTGCTTCTCATTAGGCAGGCAACCCAAGCAGGGACTGGTAAGAGTATTGAATCAGACCAACAAAGGCACTATCAAGCGAGAGTGCTTTCGCGCGCCGCGCGGCGTGTGATGTTGAGAAGGTAAGAGATAGCGTTAGGTTCGTGTGAGGGGAACCATCCAGTGCGGTCAGCCGTTTGTACTTCCATAGCATCTGCCACAATAAAATAAATCCTACAATAAATGAGTCATGAAAAATATCAGACCACCGGGAGCCAAGGGTTCACTTTACAGGCAGCAATCACCAAGGCTGGTCGTCTGGCTGGGGAGTTCGCCTTTACAATACGCAAGAGGTAGGGACTGCTGACGTAAGGCGGAAGCTTGTGGACTTGGCTGTATTGGCACCACTATCATTTGTGAATAGTAAACAAATTGTACTGTTGTATTGTATTAAGTTGTTGTAGCAGATTTGTATTAGCATATTATCATAATTACCAAATGGCATGTGGGTACTAGCTTGTAAAGACAATGAACGTGGAGGTATCTACGGATGGATGGTATCTTATGACCCATCTATCAAGACCTGTCCTGATACTGTAAATATTGAAGGCAATAAAGGGTGCCACGTCCCTCAAGGAGGTACATCTGATCGATTTTCTAGTGAGCGTGAACTGAAAGATTACTGAATCCGAAATTGACAGTCTCCCGATCTGTCTCACTCTTTTTAAACCAACCCCAATTGACCCACCACTCCTATACAACCCATAAGAACATGTCAAGATATAACGCAAGGGAAGAACCAACCTCGGCAGCGTCCTGGGCCTCGTAGGCAAACAAAGCAGCGACGCCCTCAAACTCCCGCCGAAGAGCATCGTCATCCCACTCTCGACGAGCGCGACGCATGCTTTCATTGCGCCTATCGCGATTGGGACCAGGTGGCATCCGGACGAGCTCCGCGTTCGAAACATCGACGGTATTCACCGCCTTCGTACGCGTCTCTCGGATCTCCTGGTACGCGCTGACGAATGAGCCAACTTGATCCCAAGATTTGAGATGCGAGAACAGGGTGCTGAACACAACGGCATCTTCAAGCGCCATCGCGGGACCATGCGTGCCTCCAGGCTATCAAGGACGTCGATGAAGTATCAGAAGCGCATTCGCACGAGATGGTTCGGGTGTACGGACAAACCACGGGTGAGCTGCCTCTCCTATCAACACGATTCTTCCGGACTCGTCCGACCAAGAATCGATATCTTGGTATCGCTTCATCCAACGCGTCTTCACCAGATATGGAGCCATCCCGATGAGACGCTTGACACTATCAGCAATTCTACCAATTCAGTCTCATTCAAGGCTGCATTCGCCAATCAGGGGAAATTTTACTGACTTTGGATTGCAGGAGTCGAAGTTCACAGTGTCGACGGAAACGACCTCGTACCATGATTCCTTGTCATTTTTGGTTGTGCCAGAATCTTCGTCTGGCCAGTATAGCTGGAGAGCAAACTCCTTTTGGGCATGCTGATATCCCCAGAGATATGAGACCAACGTGCGAATATAATATTATTTAAAATACCAACAATAGGGTGTGCTATGTTTACCAAAGAGAGATCAGAGAAATTTCGCTGATTATGTTAAAGAAAACATACCACAAAGACTTCGGTTATTACCCATGAAGATTGGCCACTAAGAGGGAACAGCATAGTTGAGAATAATGCCATAGTTGAAACTACGCAGTACGTACCTCTTCTGAGGTCGCCCACTTTTCGAGCTCCAGATACTTCTTCATTTCGTCTGCAGAAACGCTGCCACCAAATACGGTGAAACCTCCAGGCTCTGCATCGTCTTCACGCTCGAGGACCATCCGTCGCACCATGCTTGTCGAACCGTCTGCACCGATGATGACGTCCGCCATCAGGGTCTCTCCCGTTGCCAATGTCACCGATGGCTTTGGATCACCTGGCGTGACTGATGTTACCGTCGCGCCGAACTGAATCTTCGCTCCGGCGACAATAGCAAGTGTGTACAGCAGGCGGTGGACATCTTCATGCTATGTCTGATGCTTAAGCCAGTCATTATTGGGATGCGACAGTGAGGGAACACACCTTCATCATGAGGAATTCTCCACCCGTCTCTTCCATAACTGCTGGTTTCCACTCCGCATACCCCATCTGCTCGCCCGTATCCACTGAGAGACGCCGCGTACAACGAGGATGTTTGCGTCAGTATGAGGAGGATGGCGGCATAAATACTGACGACTCACTATCGTACCACGGGGTACCAATGTTACGAACAGCAGTTTTCCTGAGCTCCTCTTCTCCAACCCAGTTTTTGAGAATTTTGCTCATGTTTGGTGGTACACGAAGCCCGCCTGCGGGCATCCCAAGCGACGCGTGTTTCTCTAGAACGCGTACCCGGTGACCAGCCTTGCATAATGCATATGCAACTGCGAAGCCAGCGAGGCCTGCAAGGAGACCAGATGAGTGTTTGTGACGATATTGAGAAAGACCCGCGTCGAAGACACTCAGGTTCTTAATGAAGAGGGTCTGGGCGTCCATCGCCCTTTTTGTACCACCGATCACTGCAAATCAGTAATCGAAGCCACAGAAGGCCTGCAGATCCTACAAGGTACTGATTCCAGACTGAACAAGAGACAAAGGACTCACCACCACCCACCACTAGGAAATCTAGCTTGAGAGACGCTTCCTTGATAGTTGAAGGCATGAGAGAAGGAAAGCCTGATAAATCAACTTTCATCACCGCTCATTATGTAGGAATCTGGGCGTCATGGAACTGCTGTAAAATATGCCATCAAACAATGCTCGTGGAATAAATAAATGCTGATGCAGAAACCGCTCTAGGAGAGCAACCGTCTAGGCTTCAAGTGGTATGAACACCCTAGTATCAGATCAGTTAGTTACCAGTGACTGCGGCGACCACCTACGAATGAGCATCTTGGGAGAGTGGTTGTCTATTTGGTTCGTGGCAAACCCGGAGTCGGTCACCTTCCATTACATTTGGGAATTCCGATTTGGCCAGGCCTACACATCTATAAGGCACACATTATGGACGGCGTTCGCTGGCGTTCCTTAGGCTAGGCAAGCATCAAACATGAGGCACAAGTACTTATGTTATAGATTTTAGGCAAACGGACATTGTCTTAACTAGTCCACTATATATCGCCACAATACCGCAAGGTATAGGTGCCCCAATCAAACTCGGCAAGTTGATCCTGATCAGCCGGAGTGAATCTGTGTATATGTTAATGTGCATTGAACAGGCAATGTTAGTGCAAAAAGCTCACTGTTCAGCGTGTTCCAGCCAGAATTATACCGCCGGGTGCGTCTCTCTGTAAGAAGGCGCTCGATAGGTTCGAGGAACTGGAGGGCATTCCAGAAGATGTCATTGACGAAGCTACGCAGTTCATTGTCGGAAAGGTGTTGGGGAGAGCAAAGCCGTTGTTGAGAGTCTTCAAGTGTTCAGAAACTTAGGTGGGGTGTTTTGTGCATGACTGCTTGCGTCTGCCAGCCCTGTCTGGGTAGATCCCAGCATTCAGTCGAGGCATTGGTATGGATTGTAGGGATCGCGGAGGTTAGGCAGAGCTTGTGGAGGCCGGGTGTGACGTGTAAAAGATTTTCAAGGCATTCGCGCCAGAGGGATGGATAAAGAAATGGAGGGATGTGGCAAAGATGCCAGCTGCGAGACTGGAGAGATACTAGTCGATGTGGAATAATCGGTGAGATCGTGAATCCAGTGGCATCGAATCTCAAAATCATGATGGGTTCAAGTTGCGAGACGAAGATGTAGCTAGGGTATTGCACATACCAGAGCACTGCGGACCTCGTTAACAGGATTAATCACATCCGTTCCCCCTACCTGCGTAACAGGGGGCCATACACCGACCATGTTAGAGTTTAGGACGTCCCATGCCCCCTGTTTCAGAGAGGTGTGGTGTTGGGAACCATGGCTTCGCGAATAACAATCCTAGCCATACCTCGCCGAGTATCATGCTCCCAGGAGCTTCCAGTCAATATATCGACCGAAGTCTTTACGTCTCGTGCTAGACGCGTTCTGTTGACCTGCACAATCAGGTCTTCCAGTGTGAAAGCGGGCATACCGTCGCCTGGTAAATCGCGTGAGACCTCTGATCTCCGCGCACGCGATAAACACGTCGTCGTTGCTCATAAAGCTGTCCAACAGGACAGAAAAGAGGTATTCCGAGACTATGATACACGTTTAGTGAAGACGGGACTATACAAGTTGAGATTATGAGACATACCTTCGCCCATGATCTGCCACAATTTCTCCTTCGCGCGAGAGAACTCCAACTTGTGCCGGTGTCCTCGCATCATATCGAACGGAGTTCTTTGATAGAACTAAGCGCATCGAATACGGGGCAGAGAGGCTGTGGAGGAAAAGCTCTGCGAAAGACGAGAAGGCACTCGAGCTATCGTCCAATGTGGCTGCGACTCAGGATGAGAATATTAGACTAAGTAAGTGGCGACTAACAAGCGAGATTAGACTAAGTAATTACGGAGACTGAAGAGTGTAATTAGACTAACCTTGAACAGATAATCTTGCTCGTTAGACTAGTCAATTCGTTTCTGGAGTGATAAGAACTGAATAACAAACCACAACATCATCTTTTGTTTATTGTCTATATAAAACTGTTGATAAGACAAAAGATCTTTACCTAGGATAAACCGTGGATAAAACCGGAATCAGAATTGTTGATTTGATTAAGGTTTTTCCATAT
>MLYV02000575.1:0-10864 GCA_001913855.2 Hermanssonia centrifuga | reverse complement strand
TTAGCAAAATCTATAAAATTGATGTTTTGATCAGATTTCCTTTAGTTTTTACAAACATTTTGCACAAGAAAGGTATAGACAAAATTTAAAGCATATTTTGAGTCAAAAATATCTTAGATTTGTCACAAAATATCATTAGATAAAACTAGAAAGTCTTTTTGAATTTTTACCAGAATTTTATATTGAAAATTATGAATAAAGTTTATACTCTTTTCAACTTATTTTTAAGTTTTATTCTAGCCAAAAATCCCCACGTATATCCAGTGCAATGATAGACTAGATAGTGAGGATTAGAGAACTCGGAGCTCACCGAACCCTAGTTAACTTTTGAAAGATGAACAACAAAGATGGTATTACGGAAAATCAACCAACATATAAGCGCTCGGGATATTTGGACTACAACATACATGAGATAATAGGGTATCTCAATCTAAATACATCTCTTGATTTGATGTATACTACGAGCTATTCATGGTCCTTTTTAATCCATATAATTGTATCTAAACTTTTTTGTATAGATCTTTGAAGTCTACCTAGCCTAACCAAACCCCAATTGGTATAATGTGACTCAACCAGCCTAGGCTGACATAGTAATCACATCATTTCATGCATAACAAGATCTACACATGTAATCTTATATTACCGTTTAGATTAGATAAGCATGTATTGATTACATGATCTATACACAACCGCACAACCACCGTCTTACCCTTCTCAATACCATGCATATATGCCCCAATATACTCAGCATACACCCTCCTTGTGGTCCTAAAGAACCACACTCATACTCTACAGCCCCCTCCCTTGAGGATTGCCAAATATTGATGATTTGGAGCAAGCGGTGGCTATAGTTCGGATTATTCCAATGATGGACTCGGAGCTCACCTTTGCGGTGATACGCCCTCATTTTTATGCTAGTATACTCTCCTATTTCACCTTCCTGTCTTCTGTTTCCATCTCCTTCACCAGTTCTAACCTACGAGATTTGAACCAGATCCCAGATCCTCAAACCAGATCTCTGATCTTCGAGCCAGAGAGGTTCGAGTCATACCTACAAAGAGGTCCAAGCACTCGGAGATCAGTTTCCCAGAGTATCTTGGCTTGTCTATCAGTACTATGAGAGCTATGACCTTTGCATCAGATCTGGCCTTTTAGCTTTCTTATTGTTTTCCTCATGCCTTGTCCTCTTTGTCTTTTGTTTCCACCACATGGTCTGCTGTCATATGGTTCGTTAGCATATGGTCTGCACTGGTTTTACCTTTTATTTGGTTTTATTTTTATTTTATTTGATATTTCCGAACCTTTACTTCAAATTTAGTATATAAACCCCTGTACTTTGTCTACAACAAAAGAGAAAGAAGAGTTCCCCCAGTTCCTAGTATGAGAGGGCAGTGTCCCTAGTCCATTTCTATTCATCCAAACCCCATACATAACCCCCTACAAGTCCCAAGCTTTGATTTTTGAATCTATGAGCTTTCAGCCTCGTATCTCCCCTATTTTGATCTTGCTTGACTCTATACTTTGTCCTCAGTGGTACTTGAGTGTACTACATCCATTCCAGTTGATTCCAGCCCTTTCTATCCGTCCCCAGTTTTTATATTCTCGAGGTACTAGAGTGCTCATACTAGTACTAGTACAAAGGTACGAGAGGCTAGTACAAGGTTTGAGGTTCGAGTACGAGATACGAGGCTAGTACGAGAGGGTGCAGATACAACTGGCTAGGAGGTTCATCTCATATCCCTCCCTTGTATAGACAGACTCTGGTCTTGGGAATCCAGGAGCCCCCTCGCACCTTTACAGCACAGTGCCTCGAATCTACCTACTTCTGTGACTGCAGCATAGCCCAGAGGGGTTGTGTTGTGTGTTAGGGTAGTATCTGGGGCGCAGTGTATCAGCGGTCAAGATGCAGGCACGGCGCAAGAAATCTTGAATATGGGTGCTAATATAGATAGTTATTAGTTATGATAAGCAGCATAAACAAAAATTATATGCACCCAAGATTTCCCAGTGTTGAAGTTTGTCTTTTGTGTCTTTGGAAGAGATTTCACACAGGAGAGATGATGGGGGAAATGAAAGATGCATTTGGAAAATGACTTGGAGATATTATACAGATTATAAAGTATCTACCCTAAATTAAACCAATTATTGGTAGTAGTGGGGAAAGCAAGGGGATAACTAGCTGATTATATTTGATATAGTGAATGTGTGGGTATAGGTTGTCAAAGAGAGGGAAAGCATAAGTCAGAGTAGGAACAACAAGGCGACCAATTGTGGGCTAGACAAACATCCATTTAGGTGCCATAATTGCATTTGTTTACCTGGGCTTATTTATATTATACTGATCAATATCCGGGCTGTATGGCACAGTTACTTACATCTGTTTTGACAGGATAATAAAACATAATTACCTGTTTATAATAGCTGTATCAAGGGCAACATAAACCCAGTATAGAAAGGGTACTTATATTCTTGTTAGACTACATCAATAGATGCTGTTAATCCAATTATTAGGACCAACAAAAAGGCTGAATAGGCAGTATATTTACATTTTTGTAGTCTAGTAACAAAGTGCTACGGGCGGTGTAAGTGAGAATACCAGGCAAGAAACAAAAGCACTTAGACAAAGAAGGACAAGGGCGTAGGGATACATGAGAGAACAGGAGAAACCAGGAGATAGAGAGAGAGCAGAACCCGAGGAACTCAAGAGCCTGGACATTCCCTAGGGCAGTTAGATACGGCAAATGAAAGGATTCAACAACACACACAACAACACAGACACAACAACACAGACCTCACGAACACACAACTTACAGATACAACGACACAGACCTCACAAACACACAACACGTACGGACCACAACATTGGATACAAATCACACAAAAGAAAGCACATTAACTATGGACCACGCTGATACGCTGCGCCCCAGATACTACCCTAACACACAACACAACCCCTCTGGGCTATGCTGCAGTCACAGAAGTAGGTAGATTCGAGGCACTGTGCTGTAAAGGTGCGAGGGGGCTCCTGGATTCCCAAGACCAGAGTCTGTCTATACAAGGGAGGGATATGAGATGAACCTCCTAGCCAGTCATATCTGAACCCTCTCATACTAGCCTTGTATCTTGTACTCTAACCTCTAACCTCGTACTAGCCTCTCGTACCTTTGTACTAGTACTAGTATGAGCACTCTAGTACCTCGAGAATATAAGAACTGGGGACGGGTAGAAAGGGCTGGAATCGACTGGAATAGATGTAGTACACTCAAGTACCACTGAGGACAAAGTATAGAGTCAAGCAAGAGCTTTACTAAATGTGAGGATCAGTCATCTTTCTCCGCACATTGAGATTATTAGTTGCCACACCTTATTGAATTTTGCATTGCATCCATGAGTTCCATTGGGGTGGCATGCGGTGAAGAGCTGACAAATCAAACAACACAGAACTCTTTGTCAATCATTTCTCAAGGTATATTCCCATTTGACATGTATATAACGTGGTGCTTGTTCCATCATTCGCTGATATTTCCCAAGACATCATCCATGAATATTAGAATTGGCACCGCATATACTAAGTGTCCCTTTCCTTTACTCCGAAATGCATGGGGCATCCTCTTGCTCCAAGCATTCTGACACCAAGATCATCAATACAGTTATATTGCACATTTGAGAGGATACATTACTAGCAAATCCACAATAAAATACGGCAGCATCCTCTTGAATCTCTTCGAAGCTTTGGAAAAACTCCTTGACAGGCACGACAAAATGCTCCTCTGCATGAACGATATATAACTGTGTCACTCAGAACAAGACAAGACCTACCCTTGAGCGTACTACTGTGAACCCTAATGCATGCAACTGGCCTGGATGTTCATCACAATGAGGCTTATCTTGTGTTTTGGAACCAACGGCAGGCGTAGATGGAGGCTTGGTACAAAAGAAATGCTCTGGAATAATATACTCTCTGCATTTCAATTGCAGCAATTCATTGGTGTAGCATATTTCATTGTCAACCTGAACAGTTGGTGGACCATGCTCTGCTGGCAAGTCAAGGAGCATTTTCCCAGCGTGGTACAATTGTGATATTGATCCTTTGCTATTGATTGGATAGTTTTGCATCAAGCTTTGTGTGATCGGATTGGCATAGTCCTTGAAAGATAATTTGCATCAGTACGCATGATGCCATTGTAAGAATAGAAAAAACATGCCTTTGCAATCGCAGCTCTTATGTCATTCAGGTAGAACACCGTGCTGGATTTTGAGACTACTTTCTCAGTCGGGTTCCCCACAATATTACAGATTGTCTCTTGGCATTTCTCGATTGAATATAAAGATGGCACATCACATGCACCCATATCCTTAGCCCAGTCAAGCACCGCAGCTTTCTGGACATCCAAAAAATGTAAATATGCAGAGCTGAATAGAACATCTGTTAGGAAAATCTGTAAATAATATTGATGAAAATTATGTATATATTCTGTATCCAAAGCCTTACCACCATAGATGGCCCAGGATAAGTTGGGCTTTTTGGATCAAGCACAGGACAAGCTCTGGAATGAGTTTCCAAGCCCAGGCCTTCCAATGCTAAAATTAAACATGAGGTTTTGACTTATGACATACAGCATGTTGAGCATACCGGCTCTGTCAGGCCCAAAATCCTGAGGTTCAAAATCGTCCACTATGCCGATCTCTTCTGTTGATTGAATGTTGGGGTTGCTCATTGAACACAAGTGCTTGCCAGATTCCAAGAGACTTAAAACTTGGTAGTAGTCAATTGCGGGTGCATTCAATATGCGTGTATTTGCAGTTCCATGCCAGAGTTTGCTCAAGGGAACTGCCTCCTCAGCCAGTGTCCTCTTGCTCTGCATTTTGTCAAGTGCACGCAATATTTTGCCCATTTCTGCTTCAGTAGCTTCTGGAATAGAAAGACTGGCCGGTATGTCTTGAAGTGTGGATGTTGTACTCTCAGAGTTGGCAGTTGACTTTAAACCACCTTTATGCGGGCTTGGTAACAGTGCGGAACACCAAGTATTAGAGGGGAGAAGAGTGCTGATCAAAGAGAGAACTGTGCTCATAGCCTGTAAGCCATTGTTGGTGCTTTGTGGTAAGACAATGTGCTTCCAGTTTATTATTTGCAATTGTGAGGAGCACATTACCTGGACCACAAGGACAAATGAGGCAGGCGTGCAGGCCTGACAGCCTTCGTTGACCTTGAACTGGTCAAAACTCCCATGAGTCTACCTGGAACCGGGGTGCTGCAGGTGCTCTGGGCATTTGGAGGAATTCACTCGCCATGTGACACTTTTCTATATTGAGAGACTAATCATCCGTCAAGCTTAGCTATATCTCTACTTCAATGTATCACTATATTATATACTTTGGAAACTGCAATATATCCATATCCCCAGGCTGTCTATCAGCTACGTCTGCCTGAACTAACACTATGACCATATGACAACAGCATTTTAGCTGGTACAAGTCACAGACCATTTTAATGTAATTGTCATGCTCCAGAAATGTGATAACAGCATTTAACCGCAATGCTTACCAGGCCATATAGTTTGGGAGTGATGCCAGCCTTGGTTGTATTATTATAAGGGGGCTGCAATAATGGTCTCAAAACCTAACGTGATGGTTTCTGTAGGGCTGGAAACAGTATTGAGTAGATGTGTGGAGGAGTGTCCATATTGAAGTTGAAACATATTATTCACACACCAGTCACGCAGGGTGCTTTTTGGGCTGCCGATGTGTTCTTGTTGCTAATTTCTGTAATGATCTGTAACACAAATTACCCGTTTTGGGGTGTAATTGGGTTTAACTGCATTACAAATTCAAATAAAATCCAAATAAATCCAAGAATATTTATAGCATATAGTACTAAATATATATAACTTTACAGTATGGATATTGCTGTATATAGACCTATCAATAATCTACTTTTTATTTGTATGATATAAATTACTTTTTTAGCATATTTTATATATATTGATTGATATGTCTTTTTCATATCATTATATATGTATACCAATACAAACAGATATTATTAATATCACTATTGCTATTATTATTACTATTACTATTGCTATTACTATTTATTTTGTTTTTATTTAGTAATGAAACTCCTGCTATGATTTCAATAGATTATTGAAATTCTGAGCATGTCTTCTTACCGTTTTAATAAAATTATAGTAGCGTTGAGAACTAGATCACAATTTGCAGCTCTATGACTGGCACAAGCAAAGTAACTCATTGGCCAAGACCAAGTATGTATAATTAGAAGTTTCTTGGTTTTCTGTGTACATCTCACCTCAGATATTTATACATAACTCTCAATAATGTGTCTAGGTGTAGCTAGCTCTTCTAACAGTCTGGAGCACCACCATGTGATCCTTATCCCTAATCTGGAAACATAACCCTGTACTCTATAACAAGATAAGATACAAACATGATGTAACAATGATGTGACAGTAACCATCAGTCATGGATGTCTAAAAAACAAAATCTGTGACAAATTGCCTCTGGTGGAAGAAATGGAATCTAGCCAGCCTGTTAGACAGAGGCCAGCCATTGCTATATTGGAATCTATAGTATATTAGGCTTGATAAAGTTCTATTGGTTTTTATTTCTATTCTATCTTAATTGAAAAGTACTAAAACAATGTGAATTAGTGAGAATTAGCAGTAGATTAGTGCAGCAAATTGGTGAACATTAGTAGTAAAGTAGTAATCATTAGTAGTAAATTAGTGAGCATTAGTAGTGAATTGATGCTTACTTAGCAATCTATTCTAGTTAATTAAATGAATTAGATTGAGTTGACACAACTTAAATCAGTCTTAAGACCCATACCAGTACAGATTACTACCAATTAGCACTATTTTTACTATCAATATTATGTCTCACTATTCTTTTTGATTTGATATAATTAGTACTAATTATCAAATAAGGTTTTTCCTGATGGCTATGCAAAGCTAACTGGTGCACAATGCCAGATAAAATCTGTGTTATTGAGTCTGGGAGTACGCAGTAGCTATTCAATCATTGCTGGGATCAGCAGTCAATAGGGCTTGCATTTTGAAAATACTGGCAGAGCAGATGATGATAATAATAATAATAATATTGGTGAAGACCAGATCTATAAAGACAATGGACCAGAAAAGGATGAAAGCAAGAACAAGCAGTCAGCTAAGAGTGACAATGTAAACACTGTTTGATGTGCAGGTGCTCAACTTGAACAAGAGGTTGGCCTTCTTTAGCAACTTTCTGGGCCTTGTTGTTCTGATACTTATTTGTTAGCTTGTTCTAAGGGATGCAATCCAATTTTATTATCTTATCTTATTGTGGCACATCACACATTTCTTTGATTGGTAACTTAGTAATGTAGCTATACCGTTCTTGTGGCTGCAGTTCAACATATCCTTTCAAGGATTGTTACCGGGGTTGGGGGTCCACAAGTCTCATATTGTCACTCTAGTGCATTATCCATCAAATTACAATGTGATCTTGTTCACTCATGTGATAGTGAGATTTTACAGTTTTTTGAACAAAGATTAGTACAACTAGAGATTTAAGAAAAATAGCCCTAAAATATTCAAGTACATCTAGAGCAACCACACATAAGAGTGCCCAACAAGCTGCCTTAAGGGGCAACAAAACCAAGTATACACCTGAGCTCAGCAAAACTCTCAGCCCAGATGCATTCAAGCTAATTGAACAGGAAAATAATGCATGTAGCAAAACTCACTGCGGTACAATCATACAGAGTACCAAAAGAAAGATGCCTACATCCAAAAGCTCAAAAATAGACAGTAATAACCAAAGTAGTGGTAAGGATACTTACATCAGGAAAACCCTTATTTACTAATTCAATACAAGTAGTATTATATATTCCAAATCAGCACTAAAAGATAATTAGTGCAATTAGTACTAATTCTATTAAAAATGAACATCCCAAATTGGAGGACATTAAGTCGGTACTAATTTGTATTAACTTTATAATAACACATAACTAACATTGTACTTATATTAGCTTGATTATTCTCCAGTTTGTATTTGAAAAGTATAATATTTGTATATCATTTGAGCAGTTTGTACCATATTTGTACTGCCAAAGTTATTTATTAGTATACTAGTTGTCTAATGTATACTGTGTTTATAGTGCCAAAGTTAGTTACTAGTATATGATTTGTCCAAAGTGTACTATGTTTACAAATATAAAGTCAATTATTAGTATACTATTTATCCAATGTATACTATATGAATACAATATGTGTCCAGTATGTACTATATTTATACAACTTGAATTAGTAATTGTATTTTTTCAATACAGTTTTCATGATCTAGCTTGCAAAAATGGGTCACAGCAGTTTTGTAAATCAATACATTAAATGAAATCATGTAACTAAGCTAAACATGCAGTCACAAAAGTATAGCCTATTGTTCTAATAATCCAACCAAATTGTCACAGATTTTCCCATTTAGGCATCCGTGACTGATAGTTACTGTCACTTCATTGTCACATCAATATTACATCATATCTACATCTTATCTTATCATGAAATACAGGGTTAGGGTTCCAGATTAGGGATAAGGATCACACGATAGTGTTCCAGACTGTTAGAAGAGCTAGACTACACCTAGACACATTCTAGGCCTTGCTAGAATGTTCTAGTAGCACACTATCACATGTAGGATTAAGGTTGATGTATTTAGACTATGGGTCAATCATGCCAAGCACACCACTCCTGGGCAGGATGGTGTCAGAGCACGTCATAGCACCATGTGACTAGATTATTAATCTGTAGTATCTGGGGTCATTACCGGTCCCAGGGGTACTAGTACACATGTATATAAGCAGGCACATCTGAGGCTACATCCTCAGACTTATCCACTTATGGTTTACTCTCTTCACAAGTGAGTCATACTTTTGGGTTATCTGTTATACAAATATTACTAAACCTGTGTGACATACTATCTCTAATATCAGAACTTGTAACCATAGCCATGAGACAACCATGGAACTAGCAATCAACAGCATCAGATTTCCATCTCAAGGTCAAGAAGTTCATCGGCTGTCTCAAGTGTTGCTTGTGAATCCATAATCTTTTGCCGTCCCACACTAAACACACGTAGACTAATGCAAAGACATCACATAAACATTGGAAAGTCATCTTTTGCATAAGGGTGTAGTAAGCAGTAAAACTTTTCTCAAGAATACCATGAAGAAACTTCTAATGGGATTCATATATTGCATAGTTTGCGCCCACGGTGAACTTGATGGGCTTCTACAGACACAAGCTGAGTACCCAGTTGGAAAGAGAATTATATGAGCTATTATGCAAATCTGTAGAAATGGAACTCACATCAATGGTTGTATATGCAAGCATTTCCATAGGTATTGCTTGGAAGGTTTTGCCTTGCCGGGTTACAACAAAGGCCTTGGCATGTCAGTGTGCAAATGAATTTGAGCCACTAAAGAATAATTCCACCATAACGTCAACAAAAATGTCTTGCTTATAGGGCTGAACAGAGTTAATATCTTGTACAAATCACCATATAAAGTAACCTATATTATCCTAGTATCTCCATAGTATATAGTCATGCTTGATTTGGTGTTGGCAAGAATTCTGGAGCATATTTATTGGAATGTTTCCATATTCTAATTTAGCATAGTGTACTTTAATCTAGACTAAAAATGCTAATACTACTGTGGATGTGGCTGAATTGCTATATATAGGTCCCTCAGTATTGACACAGTATGTAGAACCCATAAGCAAGCTATTTTGCACTAGTGGTTGCCAACCAAAACATTGAAATTACCTGTACCTATGGTAAACCAAAGGTCTTTGGGCAGGTGACAGTTTCAATTGTAATAATATCTGGCCTGAGTTTCATTGAAAGGCTTTAAGATTTTGCTAGTATTTCATTCATTAAAATTATAAAAATCCTTACTATAATTTCATCAAAATGATAAGAAAGCATACTAAAATTTCAATGATTTATTGAAACCATAGTAGGGGTTTTATTTATAGATTAAAACAAAATAGTAATAGTAATAGTAATAGTAATAGTAATAGTAATAGTAATAGTAATAGTAATAGTAATAGTAATAGTAATAGTAATAGTAATGATTATAATAATATCTGTTTGTATATATATATTACATTTGTAATTCATAAAACATTAGTTATTGGTATAAATATATAATAATATCAAAAAAACCTGTTAATTAATAGCTCTGAGCTAAAGAGTAATTTATATTATATGGAATTATATATAGGTCTGTATCTGGTAATATTTGTACTGCATAGTCAGATATATATTTAGAAATATATGGTATAGCTATCCTATAATTTATTTGGATTTATAAGTTATATTGTATTTTAGAGCATGTTTGCAACATTAGCAAAATGTACACTTTTAAAATGCAACTTTAGTGTGTCTTATAACACTGGATATCTGTGGGGATTTTTGGCTAGAATAAAACTTGAAAATAAGTTGAAAAGAGTATAAACTTTATTCATGATTTTCAATATAAAATTTTGGTAAAAATTCACAAGAACTTTCTAGTTTTATCTGATGATATTTTGTGACAAATCTAAGATATTTTTGAGTCAAAATATGCTTTAAATTTTGTCTTAGCTTTTCTACCTTAAAATCTTATTACAACTTTAGCAAAATCTATAAAAGTGATGTTTTGATCAGATTTCCTTTAGTTTTTACAAACATTTTGCACAAGAAAAATATAGACAAAATTGAAAGCATATTTTGAGTCAAAAATATCTTAGATTTGTCACAAAATATCATCAGATAAAACTAGAAGGTCTTTCTGAAATTTTACCACAATTTTATATTGAAAATTATAAATAAA
>MLYV02000573.1:0-28079 GCA_001913855.2 Hermanssonia centrifuga | reverse complement strand
AGAATAAAACTTGAAAATAAGTTGAAAAGAGTATAAACTTTATTCATGATTTTCAATATAAAATTTTGGTAAAAATTCACAAGAACTTTCTAGTTTTATCTGATGATATTTTGTGACAAATCTAAGATATTTTTGAGTCAAAATATGCTTTAAATTTTGTCTTAGCTTTTCTACCTTAAAATCTTATTACAACTTTAGCAAAATCTATAAAAGTGATGTTTTGATCAGATTTCCTTTAGTTTTTACAAACATTTTGCACAAGAAAAATATAGACAAAATTGAAAGCATATTTTGAGTCAAAAATATCTTAGATTTGTCACAAAATATCATCAGATAAAACTAGAAGGTCTTTCTGAAATTTTACCACAATTTTATATTGAAAATTATAAATAAAGTTTATACTCTTTTCAACTTATTTTTAAGTTTTATTCTAGCCAAAATTTCCCATGGATATCCAGTGTAATTATATTGTTCTTTTTTGAACTTACTGGCAACTTTCCGCAACTTTGAAGGCAGCAGAAATCTTAAATAATTTAAAAAGCAAAAAAGTGCCCTCAAACAACTTATATGCAGGTCTGCCAACTTATACCTGGGGTTGATTGTTTATCTGCTTATGTAACAGGCCTAATTGGGTGAGGCACATTGTCACAGATTTTCCCATTTAGGTGTCCGTAACTGATAGTTGCTGTCACTTAATTGTCACATCAATGTTACATCATATCTGTGTCTTATCTTATCATAGAGTACAGGGTTAGGGTTCCAGATTAGGGATAAGGATCACACGGTAGTGTTCCAGACTGTTAGAAGAGCTAGACTACATTTAGACACATTCTAGACCTTGCTAGAATGTTCCAGTAGCACATTATCACATGTAGGATTATGGTTGATGTATTTAGGCTATGACTCCTGGGCAGGATAATGTCAGAGCATGTCATAGCACCATGTGACTAGATTAGTAACCTGTAGTATTTGGGGTCATTACCGGTCCCAGGGGTACTAGTACACATGTATATAAGCAGGCACATCTGAGGCTACATCCTCAGACTTATTTACTTATTGTCTACCCAACAAACTCAGGCTTAACAAGCCTTACTTAACTTGTTTATACCCACTCTTGATTATTCCCTTCACAAGTGAGTCTTACTTTGGGTTATACAGGTGCAATGCCTGGCAGCTCCCAAACCACGGTCTAGAGTTGGATTTAACTGTATGCAATATATACACTTACTGATGGGATTTATATCCCCTTCGCGGGATTTTTCTTGAGTTCTCCATAAGTTTCTGCTTTCGTAAACATACTTACAGGACAGGCACCAAAGCATCAATAAAGTGTTTTGTTGAGCATCACATGCTGCATCAACTCTTGACTCCATACTTTATGCTGTTTTGACCTTTCTAGACTCTTGCATGATACCCTGTTTCCGTTTGTTGGTAAGTCTTTCAAATTATGCTTATTACCTTTCACTTTCACTTACTCTTACTTTGTATCATCCAGACCTGTCTACTGCCTGCTAGCAAGTGGCCACTTTCATTTAATGTCTTTTGCCAGGAGCTGGGGCCACCCAGGTACATTCTACTTATGTAAGTTATTTAGGTTATTTACTTTTGTCAAATGCTTACATAAGCTGCACTTTGACAAGCTGAATGAAAGTAAAATGTAGTAGTTATTCCTAATTAAGTGTAGATAGTTTGTAGATAGTTTGTATTACTCGGATAAGTGTTGGCCAATAAATCATTGTTAATGATAACATTATTGGAGTATAAAACAAGCATTAACATTTCATGAATTTTTTTAAGAATTGAATAATATTAAACCACAAAATTCTAAACCAACTTTGAGCAAACTTTGAAAGACAGAACCTCCTTAGATGATCTTTTGGGTTATACCAACTTTTTGTAACATTTTGTTCTTTTAGCTTGTTAGACGCCTACTAGACGTGCACGAATGTTTTGCTGATGAAGGATGAGCAAACATGAAGCGTTGGAGCATTGAGCTAGTATGCATCCTGTACTCTGATTGGGTTAAACTATATTATAAACTCAAATAAAATCCATATAACTCCAAATACATTACAGAATATATATACTATATAGTTCTAAATATATATGACTGTGTAGTATGTGTTAGAATTTGTTTCTTTTATCTTTCTATGATGTCATCATTAGTGTACTTGTATTGGTTGCAGTACTTGCAGTAGATTGCAGTACTACACAGTATCATATTGGTCATGCATGCAGCATCTTGCAGTTCCATAGTCCGTAGTCGTATACGTACACATATTTGTCATATCTGTACCACATTATATATACTGGACATTCACTACGCTGTAATCTATTGCATTCACATCCTTTTGCATCCGTTGCATTACAAGTTTTACAGGTTATGAGCCCCGAACTCTAATCTATGACTACAACTCGAACCTCTACTACATCTCTTCCTTGCAACAACAGAACACATTACTACAACAAAGACGACGTACAAGACCGTTATTGGGCCAACACAACCTGGCTTGAGTGCGACGCACCTGTCTGCACTAATTGTAACACCTTCCCGCATTTTACCACCACCTCCTACTACCGTCGTACCAATGGCAGCTTAGAACCCTTCACTTTCTGATGTCTCAAAGGCTTTTCTGGCTGTTTCTGAATTACGCAACAATGGTACCAATTTCAACCTATGGAGAGCTTGTGTCAAGGCAGCAACTCATACCATCGGAAACAAAACTATCCTCACCACTCTGCATACTAATGGCAATTTTGATGGAATTGTTGCAGCAGCTATCCAAGGGAAGCTGCAGAATAACCTATTCATGCTTGTCAATACACTCACTACCTGCAAAGGTATCATGGACAGCCTCATAACTCGCTTCGGCCAAACTAACGCAGTTGTTACTGAGCTCTTCTTGATGAAGTGCTAATCTGACTTGCACGTTATGAAACATCTCGACGACCTGGAACTACAGTACAATCACATTACTGGACCCGGGCAAACAATTGAGGACAAGACATACATCAATATCATCATCGCCTCACTCCCACCGTCCTACAATTGATACGCTATCTACCTTCATTGATAATTAGAATAAGATTAGCGCAGCACTCAGGACAAACTACGTACCTGTTGTCCTAACATTGACTCAGGTCATATCATCAGTATGTGCTGAATTTCTCTCCCGAAACCTCTGTACTGGCAAGACTCCAGACCACAGTCGATCACATCAGCACAGCAATAATTCTTCTGAAAAGAAGCACAATATGTCCGAACCTCAAAAGAGGAAATTTCCGAGGTTTCCAAGGTAGAAGACGAGGCTTTAGAGGCCGAGGAGGAAGTTTGGCAAGCACAAGCTGTCCACCCACAAGCACCAACACATCTTTGATGACATGCTATAATTGCAATGGCAAGGGACATTGATCTGCTAAGTGTCCATCTCCTCGCTGACCTCGCTCTACTGCTCACGCCGCAGCAGCAACAGCCAACACCAGCAATAAGACCAGTAGCAAGCCCACTACATCCACACCCACGGCAGATGCGAATACCACCATCTCTTTTGACAATAGTGTATGGTCAGCAATGGCTGATACCAAAGTCCATGCGGAAGATGGAAGAATATATACGGGAATCTGGGATTCCAGCGCAACGGCGCATATTTCTCCATACCAATGGATGTTTGACAGCTTTGAGGAACATACAGAGACAATCCACATTGCCAACAACTTGACAGTGCAAGTAACCAGACACTGGACAATGATAGTTCGCGCACCATATAGGAATGGATGGCAAAAAATATGTCTCCTAAACATTCTCTATTCACCTAGTTTCCGCTGCACTCTTGTTTCAATCAGTCAATTTGTCTTGAAAAGATTCAATGTCCTCATCAATGCAGAAGGTCTACACCTTCATGCTCCGGACAACACATATCTTACATCTATACCGTGTCAACCACACAGCTCCTGATTCGGCAATTGCACTCATGGCTTTCCTCATCAAAAGGAACAAGGTCTCACTCTATGATGCACATATCCGAAATGGACATGTCTCGTACAACTACATCAAGAAGGCTCTCAACTTGGATCACAAGTACCATGGTCTCCAGATCAACCCCTCAAAGATGGAAGAACCGCTATGCAAAGCCTGTGTAAAAGGCAAGATCTCTTGCGCTCCCATTCAAAAGGAGCACATCTTCAATTGAGCAGTGAACTTTGGCGATATCCTACACATGGATCTTTGGGGACCATCCCCGGTATGTGCTCCTGGCAGTTCTCAGTACACATTCACCATACTTGATGAAGCTACAGGATGGCTTCATGAACCGCAGCTTCATACCAAGGATCAAGCTTTTGAGCAATTTGTTGTTTGGCATTTGCAATATTTCACACAAAACGGAATACACATCAAGATGGTCCACAGTGATTGTGGAGGAGAATTCCTTGGAGACAACTTCACCAGCTTTCTAGAAAGAGAAGGCATAGTTCAAAGATTAACTGTCCATGACATACCAGAACACAACGGCATGGCCAAACATGTTCATTGCACAATCTTCAATACCGTACGCATGCTACTTGCTGAAAGCAGCTTACCACCCTTCCTATGGGGCAAAGCTCATAAACATGCCGTCTACATCTACAACTACTCCTCACGAAGCTTCCTTCAATTCAAATCTCCCTTTGAAGCTTGTCACGGTATACAACCAAACTGCACCTTCTTACAACCCTGGGGAACTCATGTACTCGTCAAGATGAATGCAACTAGCAAGCTTGTTGCTTGCGCAGTAAAAGGACGCTATGTTGGTCATGACTTTGTGTCAAATGAAGTACATGTTTACTGGCCTGACCGCCACTCTGTTACTGTTGAAAGAACAGTGATATACCTCACTGATGACATCGTCGCGGGAGAACCATCCAAGGAGAATCTCCAAAACTTCGACCTCCCACCAGTTGATGATGACAATAATAACGACATGCCCAATCTCATCCCGTTTGACAACGATCCCATCGATGATAGATCTCCCGAACTCATGCCACAAAGCGATCAAGAGCCCACAAGGACATACAATGACAATCAAACTGATGAATCACCTCCTGTACCTCTCATCAGCAAATCACAATTCAATCAACTATGACCTCAAAGAGAGAAACATCCCTCTGTGAAGGTCCGCGCATTAACAGATGGCACAGGCATCACAGGAGAAGAATTCGATCACGCCGACAACTTTCTGTCTGACAACATCGTCTACGCTACCTTACAAGTGGGAAATGACCCTGCGAATATGAAAGAAGCTCTTGCTCACCCAGACTGCCAACAATGGATGCTTGCTATGGTAGAGGAGATTACACGCTTAGAAGCCAGAAATTCCTGGGAGTATGTCTACCCTCCTACCGATGCAAATCTTATTAGTACCGTTGTTTACAACCTCAAGGGCGACGAACACAGCAACCCTACCTGATACCGCGCACAACTTGTTGCTCAAGGGCACAAGCAAGTTGAAGGTTTAAATTACAACTTCAATGACATCTTTACACCAGTCACCAGACTCAAATCAGTACGTGCCATGTGCGCAATTGCAGCAATCGAAGATGATGAACTTGTCCAGACTGACATCAAATCTGCTTTTCTATACGTGCATATGGAACTTGAAGAAGATGTGTACCTTGTGCCACCCAAGGGAATAACACTTCCGGGCCTCAAACCTGGACAGGTACTCAAACTCCTTGCATGTCTTTACGGCCTTAAACAAGCCGGAAGATGATGGTATCAGAAGTTACGTGATGCTCTGAAGCAAATTGGTTTCACACGTTCACAATTTGATTACGCAGTCTTCTATTGACAACTTTCACCGGCTGAAGGCTCAGGGACCACCACTACATTCTGTCATGTGGATGACATGAAACTCAAGGCAAATAAGAAGTACATGCCCCACCTTATCAGCGCACTCAGATCATGCTTTGAACTGAGCAAAGGCGGACAATTCCATTATCTCCTAGGCATGCACATCACTTGTAACCGTGAAAAGCGTACTATCTCCTTTTCACAGAGCGCATACATCAATTGTATTCTCACCAGGTATCAATTCAATAAAGTCCACACGGTTACCACACCTGTGGACCCAAATGTCGCACTTTCCAAAGAACAATGCACTACTTTGGAAAGACAACAAGACGAAATGAAGAACAAGCCGCACAGAGAAGCTCTTGGGGCACTCATGTACGCTTCTGTTGGAATAAGACCGGATATTACCTATACAGTATCCACATTGACAAAATTCTCTCAGAATCCCGGTCCTACGCACTGGACTGCGCTTAAACATATGTTTGCTTATCTTTGTGGTATGCAGCACTATACTCTCACACTCGGCGAAATTAGCTCCCCAATCCTCACAGGATACTGTGATTCTGACGGAATGTCAAACCCTGACCGATACCCTATTGCCGCCTATGTGTTCACCATCGGTGGGGCTATTTCCTGGTCATCAAAGCATCAAGACATTGTATGCCTCTCCACCACCGAGGCCGAATATATCCACTGGATATACCTGGGGATTTTATGCTAGGATAAAACTTGAAAATAAATTGAAAAGGGTATAAACTTTATTCATGATTTTCAATATAAAAATTTAGTAAAAATCCTAAAAGACTACCAGTTTTATCTGCTGATATTCTGTGACAAAATTAAAATACTTTTCACTCAAAAGATGGTTTAAATTTTCTCTGTGCCTTTCTTATGCATAATCTTGATAAGAATCAAACAAAACCTGGTCCAAACATCAATTTACAGATTTTATACAGATTTTGCTAAGATTTTGAGCTGGAAAAGCTAAGACACAAAATTAAACCATATTCTGACTCAAAAGTGTTTTAATTTTGTTACGGAATATCAGCAGATAAAACCAGCAGTCTTTTGAGATTTTTACCAGATTTTTATATCAAAAATCATGAATAAAGTTTATACTTTTTTCAATGTTTTTTCAAGTTTTATCATAGCTAAAAACCTCCAGGAATATCCAGTGATCACTCTCATGCATGCTGTAAAAGAAGCAATCTGGTTGCATCACCTGCTCTACGAAGTATTCCCCAAACGGTTCAAACTTCCCACAACCGTTTATTTTAACAATCAAGATGCTATTGCCCTATTGAAAGACAACAGATTTCAAATGTGCACCAAGCACATCAATATCTGTTTCCATTTTGTATAACAATACGTGGAAGATGGAACACTCAATATTATGTATCTTCCTGCTGATAGGATGCTTGCTGACACATTGACAAAGGTATTACTAGGATCACAACTTACAAAGTTGGCAGGCGCTATAGGTCTCCAAACCTATAAGAACCAGGCAAACTGCGCCTTTCTAGTCAGTATGCCAAGTTGACCCACTCGGAGGTACTAGCAATCCCCACAATCCTCCCGACAAGACGCACCCCTTCCGCCTCCTTATAATCACCGTCCTTGCCGCCGCAATAGCAGGACTCCTCCGCAAGAAGACCGCTCCTTCCTCATCCAACCTTCAACTCTACTGGATCAACTACCTAACCCAACTAGGGAGTCAATTTGTCGCTCAACAGCCACCACCGACTTGTCTATCTCATTCACCCGCATCATGTGTGGAATTGTACTCGCCCTTGTTATCTTCACCATCACTGCACTCATTGGGATGCATATGTATGTCGTCACCCTTATGAATCGTTACATACAGGATGGGAACTTGCGATACAATGATGACTACGGCTGGAGCACCACCACCAATAATGGATCCAACAACAACAATGGAATATGGGGTGACTTCACTACTGGGTGGGGTACTACTAACAACAACTAGACTCAAGCCATGCGCGCTTGCTGGCTTGTGGGGGAATGTTAGAATCTGTTTTTTTTATCTTTCTATGACGTCATCATTAGTGTACTTGTATTGGTCGCAGTACTACGCAGTATCATATTGGTCATGCACGCAGCATCTCGCAGTTCCATAGTCCGTAGTTATATATGTGTAGCCACGTATACCTTATTTGTCATATCTGTACTACAGTATATATACTGGACATTCACTACGCTGTAATCTATTGCATTCATCCTCTTGCATCCGTTGCATTACAAGTTTTACAGTATGGATATTACCAAATATGGATCCATAAATAAATCACTCTTCAGCTCATTTTGTAGCTATCAATTAACAGGGTTTTTTAATATTATTATATATTTATACCAATAACTAATGTGTTATATCATTCAAACATATATATATACAAACAAATATTATCATAATCATTACTATTACTATTACTATTACTATTACTATTACTATTACTATTACTATTACTATTACTATTACTATTACTATTACTATTACTGTTACTACTTTGACTATTTCTATCTCTATCTCTATTCATTTTGTTTTTATCTAGTAATGAAACTCCTGCTATGATTTCAATAGACTATTGAAATTCTGAGCATGTGTTCTTACCATTTTAATGAAATTATAGTGGGAATTTCTCCAATTTCAACACTGGGAAAATCTCAAAAATTTGCAATAAAACTCAAGCCAGAACTTATACCATTGAAACTATTATCTATGCATACACCTCTGGTTTACCATAGGTATGGGCAATTTTGATGTTTTTCTGGCAACCACTAGTGCCTCTTCATCAACAATTGGGAGATTGGTATCCTTTTCATTGGCGGCAGTTGACCTCTCAGTACTACTATGGCCTTCATAACCTTCTTCATGCATCTGTGTATACCAAGCCCAATCAACGGTCATGTTTTCTTTCTCAACCTCAATGATAAGATTGTGTAGAATAATGCAGCATTGGATCCACATTATTAGGAACTTTAAGTGCTCCTTGGACTCCAATGGAAATTGCAACTCCTTCAAGGACTGGAAACGTCCCTTCAGCATTGCATTCCAGTGCTCAGAGCAGACTCGGACCTATACTCAATGGTAAATATGGTTAAGAATGCAAAAACAAATATGGAAAAATGCAGCATTGCTACATAATAATTATATGCACAGGGGACCAAAGGGTAAGCTGAATCTGCCCATATCCATTCTCCATCTGAAAGATACTTTGAATGCTTGTTCTCTTGAGCAATCTGTGTACACTGAAAGACGGTGGAATCATGAGCACGTTTTGTGTGTCCAGCAATATAATCAACAATGCAACAGTTGTGTAGCAACGACACAAGCTAGTAAATGTATAAATAGAGATAAACACACATAACTGTAGACTCATCAAACAATTCTTATCCCTGTCAAACCATGCATTACCAAAATAGCCTGGGCAGCAAGACCTGAAACTGTCAAGCTCAGGATGACTGTTGTTAACATGAAAAATGGAGGGCATTGAATGTTGCCAGTGAGATATGAACCCATCATGATCACAATTTTTGTAGTGGTCATCAAGAATATTGAACTGGGAGTTTCAAGGAGCAGGTGGCATGTCATTCAGTACCTGGGTAGTGATGAGAAAATTGGCCAAATCATCACAAAAATTACTCTACCCAGTGAATAAAGACAGGATGTTTAGCTCTTCATCATAGTCAATCTCGTCTGAGGAGTCCTCTGTCATTTTGGATGAAGCAGTGGAGGCGGATGAATTAGATGTTGTCAGTGAGGGAAGATCATCAGCCAGCTTATTGTTAAACAGATGTGTGATATCCAAATCAAGGAGACTCAGCATTTTCATCTGCATCCCGGCCAAGTATAAGGATGTGTAGCAGCATGTCTCATTGTGAGAATTGAGGCCCCGTGGTAGCAGATAAGAGAGATTACACTGATCGCAATGATTAGCCACATGCAGTGGAAATTCACACAACCTTAAACTAAGGTTAGTATTTTGGGAACTTGGAATTAAGCTTGCTGCTGTTTTGAAGTTTCACACTTTCTTTTTCATCTTCTTTACTTTCACCAACTGACCTCTTTACTGGCTAATAATGTGTATAAAAAGAGCATGGATAAAATTTATATTATATTCTAAGTCAAAAGTATCTTAATTTTCTTACAGAATATATGCAGGTAAAACTGGCAGTCTTTTGGGATTTTTACTTGTGTTTTATATTAAGAACTATCAATAAATTTTCCTTCTGTTTGCCTTTGCCTTTGTCAACCGGTGGTTTGGGGATTGCCTCAGCGGGCTGGTCTGCACCCAATTGGACGTTGTCTGCACAAGCTGGGACGTTGTCTACACCAGCTGGGACGTTGTCTGCAACAGCTGGGACGTTGTCTGCATCAGGTTGGACGTTGTTGGCACTAGGTTGGACGTTGTTGGCACTAGGTTGGACGTTGTTTGCATCCGATTGAATGTTCTCGTCATCCTTGGCTTTGGCTTTTCCTTTTCCTTTCTTCTTCTTAGGAGGAGCCTCGGCTGCGTTGTTATCCGTGTCCGAGTCGGCCTTGCATTTGCTCTTGGACTTTTGCTTGGGGGTGCTGGATGCAACGGATTCTTCTTCCAATCGCCGAAGGGTGTTCCCTAGTAAATGTGAAGATAGTTGAGATGAAGAGAAATAAGGAGATAAAAATAAAGGGACTCACTTAATCGCTCACTTGACTGAGTGAAGGCGTCTGCAACCGAGGCCTTGTCATGTGAGTTTTGAAAAAGCCAACCGTCGGCCGAGCCTTTGAGTAAAGGGCGATATACAAGTACCTGTTTTGACTGAGGGACTCTATGCAACCGGCCAATGGTCTGCAGGTCTTCAACTGCAGACCAACAGGAATCCTAATGATAATATAGATAGTTAGCATGACGTTGATAAAAGATAATCAACTGAAACTTACCAAGAGGACCAGAACGTTAGCAAACTCGATATTGAGCCCGACACTACCAACTTGTGAAATAATCAGGACCCGGGGACCATCACGGCCTGAAGCCCGGAAGGTGCTGAGAGTGTTGGTCCTCTGTGCCATTGGTGCCGCACCGGTTATTTCCATGGATTTGATGCCGTTGACTTTGAAGACCTGGATATAAAGCCATGAGAATTTAATATAAAGATAGAAATAAGTGTACTTACCTGTCTGATAAATGCGTTATGGGAAGTAAACGCAGAATAGACGACAATCTTGTCAGGCGTGGTGATATTGGTGCGTGGGACATGGTCTGCCTGGGGAATAAGCACATTGTGGTCGCCGACCTCATGAAGCATTGCAGCGTTGTCGTGTGCCAGGTGATGCTTGAGAATCTGAACCACGGTGTCCAATTTAGTCAACTTTGTTGAGGTCCATTCTGCCAATGTTTTCGGTGGAGGAATGCTGGCCGAGGGATCAGCAAAGGACCAGTGCGTGACGCCGCAACGGAAAACTAAATAAAATGACTGAAAATATGGTCAGTAAATCCTGTTGTTGAAACGAAAATGTCTGCTACTAGCAGACTGCGCGGTGCAGAAGCACCAGCGCTAAGTCAAAGGTCGAGCATGTCCAGCTCTCCAGTTGTCTGCCAACAGCAGACAACCGGAGGCAGGTGGCATGTGCGCCTAGCACTTAAAAAGCGCCGGAGCTTCCTGCGCCGGCTGTCTGCTAGCAGCAGACAAACTAAGCAAAGATGAGAACGATGAACTTACCGATGTGAACATGCCAGGAGCACTGGATTTCGACCGCTCTTCAGCGTTGTCCGTGAGGTCATCCAGCATTTCAAGCTCCTTCTGACAAGCCTCCAAAACCAAAATGCTTTGCTTGTAAGGAGGTAAACCTAAGATAGGTTTACCGTCCCGATCCACGGATTCGTGATTGCGCCGAATAACATGGCCGTCGAACTTGCTCTTGAGGGACTCCAGATTCGATAACACCACCCGTTGATGAGCCGTGATGGGTTTCCCGCTGCCTGTATCAACATGGCCTGAGAGTGCTTCCTGTAGACCGGTGTGGGCACCTTGGGCCTTGCGTCGCTTGCGATCCTTCTTGAGTGCCGCCGCAAGATCCTTATGCATCTGGGATCCCCATGCCAGATGCAAGTCGCTCAAGTCCTTTAAACCGAGAAGTCGACCAATATTCCAGAGATCCTGATAAATATAATGTTAGAGTAAACATAAAACACAACCAAAGACAACTTACCATGGGTCCAGTAACAATCGGCGTCACTGTCATCATAATGGGCATCGTCGCCTTCGTAATCAGATACCAAACTGCAACGTAAGTTTTGTTTGCTTTCCGATGCAAATGAGCCTCATCGCATCCAAGGACGTTCGTCTTGAGACTGAAGAGCGTTGAAGACGCCGTGCGTTCGTTGGCAATCTTCGGTAAGGCCGTAGGCTCATTCAACTGTAAACGAAGACAGTTAATCGCGTCCGATTGAATTGCCTGATAGAAAGAGGTTAGCAAGTCAGAAATTCATATGTTCAAGCACTTACTGAGTGCGTCGCCACAATGATTTGCCTGTGCGGAGGCTGCTGGCTTCTACCCAAAATATCCTTGATCCAATTGCCGCGATTGGTCGTAGTCGCTTCATAGGGTAAAACGTCAAAGTGCAGTTTCTCCAAATATTTGTGCAAATATGCCGTCCACTGTGAGAGCAACGCCGTGGGAACCACAATCACGCTAGGTCGCTTCGGGATGTTGCCATTGTGAAATTTCCTTTTGTCTGTATAAAATCAGTATTTTGTTACAGAAACCAAAATCTGTCTGCCACCAGCAGACACAGAGGCAAACACCATGGGCGCTAAGGCTGACAAGCCCAGCAGGCGCCCACTGTCTCTGCCTCTGTGTCTGCTGTTGGCAGACAAAGCGAGTCAAAACAGGTGCTTATCATATGCGCCGGGGAATTTGTGATGTTTATCGTGATAGTCGATAAAATAAGCAAGGACCGCAATCAAACCAACCAATTGCATTGTTTTACCAATGCCGACCTGGTCCATGAGTAACAATGGGGACTCATCGAAAAACATATCGAGCATTTTTCTGACACCAATGACTTGGTGCCAGCGTGGGATAATTGCCTCTTTGATCGACTGAGGGTCCTTGAGGAATTGATCCCATTCCGCGCTCCAAGGATCAACGCACCCGTTCGCGTCGCAGTACTGATTGAATGAAGGGAACAAATTCTGTGTGATGCCGAGTTCAGCAAACGCCTGCTCCACGGTGCAATTGCGGTAATTTTTGATCCCTTCCTCCCATTCCAGATCGCCAATCTCAACGTCCTCGAGCCCGTTCAATAAGGCATCCAGATTGATGTCGGTCATCTCCTCCAAAGTCTGCTCGATGGCCAGCGTGACTTGTGCAATTTCGTTGCTTGTTGCCAAGAACTTGATTGCCTCCTTCAGGGATTTCGATAATTCTATGTGAATAAACACGTTAAATCAATGTAAAAAGCGTATAAACAAGTACTTACTCGTGGAACCTCCACGTCCTTCCTTCCTAATCTCATCCAGATGATCTTTGATTTCCGTTTCAAATGCCTTGTCCGGCTGCTTGTCAACAGGTTGGCAGTTGCAAAGAGTCTTGTGCACATTGTGTGCAATGGTGATTGAAAATTGTATTGCTGAAAAATTCAGTTCACTACAATAAATATAAACTGGTATAGTAACTGAAAGCTACTTACTGCTTACATTTTCAAAGTGAGCGTGCAGATAGTTGTTTTCATGAGTAAAAGCCTGGGTTTTTCTCTTTATCTGCTCTTTGCTAATGATTTTGTCTGGTACATGTTTGAGATATCTAGTTGGTGGTGGCATAAAGGTGCTGCAGCCCATGGTCAAATGAGAACAGCCTAAGTATGTGTTCAACTGCCCATAACATTCTACACCTGCACTCTTTTGCCTCTTTACTAATTTGAAATTCTATTTAGCAAATAAATGAGACAACAAATAAACTATTTATTGAAAGGATCATCCCAGTCTTTGGGATGACCAGTGTTATAGACATAACAGATGGTTCAATTCTAATACATATTATAGTCTAAGCAGCTCTAAACTATGATAACAGGTCTCTGACATTCTGGTCAAACTCATAGACAGCACATGACCAAACCACATAACTTGCTGATATCACACATTCCATAGTTAGCTATCAAGGACGTCATAGTTGTACTTGTATTGTCAAAGCTATGCACATAACTATATAAATAATGAGACAAGTCTGGAAGATAACCTCAGACTTGTCCACTTGGCTACAACCTGAAGTGTGACCAGAAAACCCTACCTAGAGTTAGAACCTCAAGTGGCTCCTCTTTGAGTGCTACTGTGCTTAGTCAGCAAGCTGGTAATCGAAATTCTGGGTGCTACACTTGGCCATTTGCCATTAGAATACCTTCAATTCTTTACTGCAATTAGTATAAACTGAAGATAGATAAGTACAAAGCAGTACAAACAAGCTGAAGAACAGGCCAAAGAACACACTTCCTTGACTCTAAGTCCCAACTATCCCAACCAGGAGCAATTTAGATTGCTGAGTAGCACTCATCACATCACAAGAAAGGGATTTAGCCTACTTTGGCAGGGAGCAGGATACCCCATTAGGAGGAAATAGCAAATATCTCATGGCAAAACAGTAGAGACACTGCAAAAATAAAGCAGCTGCCCAAACAACACCAAACACTGGTATCAGTTGCAGAACCAATCTTAGTAAGAAGCAAACAATTGCTCACAAAAATACAAACATAAGAAAGATCAGAAAGCAACACCCAACCATTCACATCAGTAAGGGTATATATGAAAGAGGTACTGTATGCTGGCTTGCTGTAAACAAAGCAATCAAGGAGCAGGTTGTGATCAAGAATATGTGGATTGACCAGCAAATGACAGAAATGGAGGAATGGATCCACATAGACATCACAGATGCATGAGGACAGGATCATAATAGATTGCCTCCCTTGGTACACCAGTTTGATGAAACACACAATACCAGCAAAGCATGCTGGCCTGATAAGCACAATGTGTTCTTTTGCAACCATCATTGCTTGATCCCTTGATTGACCCACTTTCTTTTTGCTGTGTACAGCAAAAAGGAACTCATTTCCGTGCTGCTTGATACACTCATGGTGTAAAATTGTTTTGCATCTTATATGCAGTCTTACATCATTTTTTCAGATTATCTAGCTCTATGTCAATTGGGCTAGATGCCCCAATATCCACGCATCAGTAATATTATGATCTCCCAGTGTCACATTTGGTCAGATATTGTTGCTTCTATTATTCTTCCTGTTCAAAGGGGAAAACTCACCAACTTTGACTTTGTAAAGGAGACTACAGAGAGGCCACGTTCAATGCTGATCATCACATATGAGAGGGAGACAAACAATGCAAGCAAAACACACAGATCCATTATATTCAGTGCAGATCCAGAAAAAGCATCCACTGCACCGCCACGGTAAGGCTATATTCCAGTCCATAGCTAAAATGTAATTGAAGTCTGTTGCAGGGACCCACACCATTTATGGCAATCACAGTTGTCAAGCCTTATCAATGATGCATATTAGGGATAGGCCATGTTGTGTCCACCACATTCACCAGCACTGGATATCTGTGGGGATTTTTAGCTAGAATAAAACTTGAAAATAAGTTGAAAAGAGTATAAACTTTATTCATGATTTTCCATACAAAATTTTGGTGAAAATTCACAAGAACTTTCTAGTTTTATATGATGATATTTTGTGACAAATCTAAGATATTTTTGAGTCAAAATATGCTTTAAATTTTGTCTTAGCTTTTCTACCCTAAAGTCTTATTACAACTTTAGCAAAATCTATCAAATCAATGTTTTGATCAGATTTCCTTCAGGTTTTACAAACATCTTGCACAAGAAAAGTATAGACAAAATTCAAATCATCAGATAAAATCAGGAAGTTTTATTTTTCAGTTTTATTCTAGCCAAAAATCCCCACGGATATCCAGTGCAGCCATACTTCAGTGCACAGCTTAGAGTCCATTTTTTGGATTGTAGTTTGAATTCGCATAAACTATGGGGGCCTGGACAGCAAAAGGTTGAGATGTCACCAGGACCGTCAGCTAAAGGGAGTTCAACCCTACACCCTCTTGATTGAATAGTTCTATGACCAGACTCAGCACTGTAAACACAGGAGCTTTGAGGAGCATCAAGGAATGCATTGTGGAATTTATAGACCTCTATTTCAAATACATGGTTCTGATGTTTGTTTGATCTTGAAACATATTATTCCCTTACTACCATGCCCTTTGATTTCTTCAAAAAGATGATAGGCAGTCCTACCTGTCATGAGGACTTCATTACAGTTTCTGAGGAGTGCCTTACAAAGGTCAGAGAGCTGTCAGATAGAAAACAATGCCCTTACCCGGATAGGCAGCAGTCCTGTCTATATATGATTATATACACACTGCATAGAGATATATATTTAGCGTTATATGCTTGAATTTTATTTGAATTTATATTTTATATTGTACTCTAGAGCATGTTTGCAAGATGAGCAAGCACTGGGGAATTAAGCTAGTATGTATCCCATACTCTGATTGGATTCAACTGCATTTTAAGTTTAAACAAAATCCAAATAAATCCAAATAAATCCCAGAATATGCATACCATATAGTACTATATATATATATGACTATGCAGTGTGGATATTACTGGATATAAACTTACAAATCATCTAGCTTCTATTTATATAACATAAATTACTCTCTTTAGCATATTTCATATGTATTAATTGACAGGTCTTTTTTATATAATCACAGATGTATAGCAATAACTAATGTTTTATAAAATACAAACAAATATCACCAATATTACTATTACTATTATGATTCATTTTGTTTTTATCTAGTAATAAAACTCCTGCTATGATTTCAATAAATTATTGAAATTCTGAGCATGTTTTCTTACCATTTTAATGAAATTATAGTGGGAATTTCCCAGTGTTTTTTTAGCAACCACTATTGACAATGTTGTTGTAAGACATTGAGTGGCAGAGCAAAATATGAGGCCCATGCAGACTTGACATTGCCAACTCTGGCAAGTTGTAAGAAGACATAGAGAGGCAATTGTCTGTAAGAGATTTCAGTGAAAATGCATGCAGGCTGTAAAATAAAATCTGGTCAAAACATCAATTTATAGATTTTGTTAAGGTTGGAATAAGATTTTGAGTTAGAAAAGCCAAGACCAAATTTGAAATATATGCTGAGTCAAAAAAGTATCCTAATTTTACTGCTGAATATCACCAGATAAAACTGGCAGCCACAATTTGGAATTTTTACTCAATTTTAATGTCCAAAGCCACGAGTAAAGTTTATAATCTTTTCAAGAATTTCCAACTTTTATTATAGTCAAAAACCTTCAGAAATATCTAGTGTTTTCTTTTACTGTCTTATAAACTTACTTGATATTTTTAGGGTGGTATCATTCTTCTGGTTTATTTGATTTCTGTCTCTGCAACCGTTACATACAGTATTACTTGTTGCTCAAAATAAATATCCTCAAAATGGATGTCACAAGGTGCATGGAAGCCATATTTACTGGTGCTCCACGGATTTTCAGAGGAATAGGCACGGCACAGGATTCTGTTTATTTTACCAGAATTTTCGGCTATTTTCAGTCATTTGTGCATGCACTTGCTCCAGAGACAAGGTTCCCAGAGCCCCCATTTTATGAACATGACATTGCCCTGAATTATAAAGTGGTAGTCTAGTTTACCCCTCTTCACACCCAAGCTTTTCTGTGGTCAAAATTCCCCCTCTTTGCGCCCATATTTTAGGGTTAGAAAGTGTTAAGAAGTTGGTTGCAAATGACTTGCCAAGATCACCAAGATGTTAGCGGTTTCGAGGTTCATTCCCATGCTGCCCTCCTGCAAGATGAAAAGAACGCGGGGGGAGTTTGGGGCCTTGGTGGACGCGCAAAACTCCTTAAGTATCTCCGTGTGCTTGGTCATAGGCGTATGACCAGAGATTTCCAATACATTAATTCCATATAATTCGAGCACCTTAAAGAAATCAGTACTTAGAAAATTGTAATGGTAATTTATTTACCTCTATCATGGCCGCATTCTGGCATGGGAATGCAGAATATACCATGATCTTGTCTGGCCCAGCTGTGCTGAGCCAGTTGTCACACTTGTTGAAATTCCCCCTATTTGTGCCCAACTTTTCCTACCAAGCCCCCATTCACTGTTTTACTGGCCTGTGTAAACACTAGTAATCACAAATGTGTCAGTCTGCTTGCTGCGTGCAGAGATCTCAAACTCAAACTACAATCTTCCCCTGAAGTTGTCTATGAGCAATGCTATCTAGGTTACTTCTGGACAGTAGAACATATGTTGAAGAGATTTGTCCAGTACTTCATTGATTGGAGAAATTTCCACTACAATTTGAGTAAAATGGTAACAAAACATGCTCAAAATGTCAATAAGTTATTGAAATCACAGCAGGAATTTTGTTATTAAATTAAAACAGAATGAACAGTAATAGTGGTATTACTAGTCGGAATAGTAGAAGTAATAATTCTAACAATATTTGCTTGTATATATATTCTGTTTATATTTTATAAAGCATTAGTTAGTGGTATACATAGATAATCATTTAAAAAAATCTACCAATTAATACCCACACAATAATTCAAAGGGAGGTATCTATACTATACAAATAAAAACAAGGTTATTTATAGGCCTATCTCATATTGCATACTCATATATATTTAGAACTGTATGCTATAGATATTTGGAATGATTTGGATTTGATTTGAATTGATAATGCAGGTTAGCCCAATTAGAGTATGGGATACATACTAGCTCAATGTTCCAATACTTGATTGTGCTTGGGCATCTTACAAATATGCCCTAGAATACAATATAAGATTTAGGTTCACATACAATCCAAACAAATCTAAATAATTACAGAATATCTATAGCATATGGTTTTAAATATATATGAGTATGCAATCAGTATATGTCACCATTATTACTATTCATCAATGAGATACTGGCAAATATCTCAAAAATTGACAATGAAACTCAGGCCAGAACTTATATAGTACCATTGAAACTATCACCAACCTATATACCTCTGGTTTGCCATAGGTATGGGCAATATTAATGTTTTTTTAGCAAGCACTAGTGCTCTTTGTGAGTATAAGCAACATTACTGACTCTACAGCATGGTCAATTCTATTATCTAAAGTCTACTAGCATGGGGTGTTGGTCACTAATGTCCACTGGCTTTCTTATATGTGGGGCAAGTTTTAGGTGCCATTGGAAAGACAAGAGTTTTAGAAAGTAAATGCAGCAAGCATGTAAACAGTTGCAGTGACCAACTTTCTAGTTCACTGTAACCACCCCACTTTGGCCTCATTTTGATACATAGCTCTGATGCACCCATATTAATAGTAGGTTTCCTGTAGCCTTTGAGATGATAGTGCATATGTGGTCAGTCCCATGTGATGCACGCTATATCTTTTCCCTTCAAATATTGCTTGTATTGAGATATATAAGTAAGTGCAATATCTCTCTCCTAATGTAAATGCAATATGAATATGTAGCTTCTACTGATGAGCGGCACTTCCTGGCCAATGTGGCGATTGAGCCACATTGGGGAGAAACATTAAGTCACACAAGTCCTCTATCTCTCGATACCTACTATATATTTGCCGACAGTAATGTTTTTGACTATCTACTGAGAGCTTTTATACCAGTATAAATAAATAAAGTAAGAGGCTCCATATTTGGCTGATCTGCACCTCAGTGGATCAGCAAAAGATACAAATGATTTCCCTTCACTAACTATCTCATTGTTTTCTGTCAAAGCCTTCTCTGTAACACACTCCTTATTCACTGTTACTATGTTCATGCTAATTCTATTACCTTATCATATCCTATCAAGAAAATACCATTTTTGGTATTTCTGTATGCATTGTGGATTTCTACTACAACATAAATTATAGCTACTCTTCTGCTTCAATGCTTCTAAGAAGTGCATTGACATTCTCTATAGTCAAAACCCCATACAGCTTTGTTATTTTAACAGTCACCAGTATTTTAGCAGATCTTTTTTGTTTATGTCAACTTTTAGCTTTCTGGCTAACTCTGTTCCCCCTTCTCCCACCATGTCTTACTCTAGTTTTATCTCTATCTGAAATTCTTCCCCCCATCTCTGTGTTCTACTGCTACTCCTCTCAGAATACTGCCTTGGAAGCCAAGATATTGGAAGAGTTCAAGGAAAGTGTTTAAGATGTTAAAATAGGATGAGAAATAAGTATCAAGCTTTATACACAGTGAACCTGTTACCTTGACAGCCAAAAAGGCAGAGTTGTGGGAGTCCTTGTGGGCTTTTAACAGAGAGAGGATGTGGTAAGAACTGGTCAGAAACTTGTCAAGGCATGATTACTGCTCCAGCTCAAGAAGAGACAGCGCTACAGTTTGGGTATTCATCAATCATTCCTAAAATACCTTCTGGAAAAGAAAAATTCTCGGAACTGGTAAGCCGACAATCTTTTTTGTCTCATTTTAACCACCAATTATCTTATATAAAGGCAGGCCTCTTTAGACTTCAAGAAGTAGTCCAGACTTGGGCAGATTAGCTAAATATGGGGGCTGTAAATTCTTGCCATAACTTACGTGACAGCTATGTTTGCTTATGATTCTCCCAGGCCTTTCAACTACTATATGAAGTCCTTCACTCTTCTCAAGGAAAGCCAACCAGATGTACCTCGGTTGGTAATAGTGGCTAAGACACACAAAGACTACATGAATCTGGATCATGGTCTTTGCCACATTACTCCCCCAAATAGTTGCAACCCCACGCTCAGTGGTCATCTGATTTTATGGGAAAGTTGTCTCTTGCTTGACTCAAGTTCCCTCCAGAATGATCTATTTTAATCCCTTTGGCTCTCATTTATAATGGAAACACTGATTCCCAAGTTGGACACCAGACGCCATCAGCAATTCAATATTCTGCTGGTGGGCTGTTTTACTGCTGGGTGGGACTGTCCGGCTGTCCAGCAGTCACACCTTTAACCCGCTAGAGCCTTCACAGACTCAGGGCAGGTATCATGTGGATGCATAGCAGGAGGAGGTTGAAGATGTACCCTGTCAGGGCATTTCCTTTTTCCAAATGTTGAGACATCATTGACAAGTTTGACAATCCCATTAAATACTAAAATAGACAAAGATGGGACATTTTGCCATACCTTTATAATGGTTGTACAGTTAAATGACAAGGTTGCTAAAACTCCAGAAAGACAATAGTAGGGCATATTGTAATATTACCAAGACTTGTAGAATAAATAGCTATAATAGTGGGACGCTCTGTAATTCGTTTAGTTTTACTATGCACTAGCTACCAAAGTTGTCCAAACTGCAGAATAACAGTAGTAGTGGGGTAAATTGTGATATTGTGAGCTTTTTGTTCAGTGAGCCTTATAGCTGTCAATATATACATAATATTTAAGATTGATTGGTTTTCTAAAAAGCATAATAACAATACAATGCAAATTGACTCAATGGACGGGCTTTCAATATGGTTTTATTGGCTTACTATATAAATAATATAAGTACTGTATTTACATTTTATATGTACTTCCAACTTTAAATTGACTAAATAACTATCTGTAAAGACAATGGGGCATATTCTGAGTAGGTTGCGGTAAATTACAGATGGTATCAGTTACTACTATAACTTAATGGCGTGTTATTAGTGAAACATTGTGATTTTTATCAAAAAGCCGGAAATTACGGTTTTTGATACCACCATACATGTTAATCCTGTACAATGGATCTACCTTACCTAATTGATTTTGGATTTACGATGCTGATGCATCTTCTGAACACTAAATACTGGGGTGGCCATAGCAATTTGTTGTTATCTGAACACAAATATTTTTTAAAAACATAACATATAAATCTGTATAAAATGTGGTAAATATCAAATATATTAGGTATGGCAAATTAAATCTACTACAGTATAGGATTAACCTATTTGGGAGTATTAAAAACAGCAATTTACTATTTTGATTCCTATTTGCCAACAAACTTATTGAAGTGGACAAACATATTGCTGTAGCCTGTTACCATTTTTAATATGGTCTGCATAGCAGAGCATTTCTTGTTCCTTTGGCAAGGGCCCTGCCTCTGTGGAGTCTACCTTCCATGCTGTGAGACTCAACATCAGGAAGCAAGCAGCCTGGGGGACTGTGTAGTTGCTATACAGTTACCCAAAGCCTCCATAGACTGCTTTCTCTTCTCTCATGGCCTTCTAAGTTGCTAATATCAATGCCTACCATGCCAATCCATGAACACAGTTGAGGAAGCATATATAGATCATATATAGATCATGCAACTGGTGAATACAGGTTGTATATGAGCTAGGATCATACACACTTTCAATAATTCCACATCAGAACTGGGAAAGTGGTCATCTATATTGTCCTCAAGGTCACTGATTTCTTTGTCATTATCAAAGAGTTCAATGTCACTTCCCTCACCCTTATCAAGATCAGGATGGCATAAAGTCAGATATGTGAAGGCAAGGGCCTGAAAAGACAAAGGACTGATAATATCAAAGGAGAACAGTGACTCTTACATCAAAATTGCATTGGAGAGCAATTTGGATACATATATGTTATACTATGTAAAATTGAAGGTATGTGATCCATGAAAAACCTAAATTCTGGATATCACCCAGCATATAGACTGCATTGACAATAGTAAGTCATAGAGCTTTTAAAGATTAAGATAGAGAATTTACATACCATGGATATGATCAAACTGTACCAAACCACTCGTATGGTTAGAGGGCACTGCTGTTCGGAATGAACAAGTGATCTGTACCAAGAAGAATGAGTGAGTTAGAACATATCTGAATGAGTGCAGCATGTTTGAAATGACCCCTGTGTACTTTAACCCCCTATCCAAGGTCCAGCATGTGGGGCCTCATCAACTTTGTCTGTATCTTTTGTTCTGATGATAGTACCATCAGGATTGTTGCTAGTGACTCAAAAGGGTCCATATTGTCACATAACTAAGGGAGACATTGCTTGGAATCCAATATACAGGTTTTAAATTTTTTGAACAGACAAATTCTCTCTGGAGTCCATATAGTGCTGAGGTTATTTTGATTCATGATCTCACTAGTGATTACTATAAAAATATTGAAATTGTCCATACCTATGGTATACCAGAGATATCTCACTTTAATTTTATCAAAGTAGTAAGAAAACATGCTCAGAATTTTAATAATCTATTGCAAACAGTAGGGGTTTTATTGATAGATTAAGACAAAATGAGTAGTAATTATTGAGTAGTCCTAATTAATTGTATATATTTGTATGTATATCCTACTTGTACCTCACCGAAAAGTTATTAGTGGTATACATATATAATAGTATGAAAACAAGCTAGGTCTATTTGCATGCATGGTTGGACTAGCACAGTTCCTACAATCCATGACTTGCAATGTTGATTTCCAGAATGTCAGTGGTGATGGATGGACACTAGCCCCAGACTCTAGGGCTCCTGAGGAGAACAGCCCCAGGGAGTTGACACAGAAAGAGCTGCCATGGTCATTCTATTGTTGGGTTGAAGGAAGGTGTTCCATCTAAACTGGTTCATGGATCCCCTGCGGAAAGACCAACCATCAGAGACAAGACCAAGGACCAATGTGAAGCAAAGAGTTCCTAAATGTATGTTTTCCATAGCAGCCTGATAGCTTGGAATTCATACACATACAGTGAAAGCATAACTCAATGAGAGAGTGGAGAAGGCATTCAAGAGAACTTGATGTTCATTCTACCCAATCAACCAAGTTCAGGAAATAATACATGCAAACACAAGATATGTTGTATGATTCTGTTGTTTCAATAGATGAGTCTGGTGGTCATTGCAATCACCATAGAAGATGTTCATCTAGCAGAATGTGGATTGTAGTGCTTCTGATTGTTGCATCCAACCCTGTGGGCCTATCTGATCTCTAGGGCATGGCATCATAAACCACATGAAACTGCACAAGCCATCATCATCAGCTGAATTGCCGCATGCCATTGATGATTAGGAGTTGGCTTTCTCAAGATAGGTGAATGAGGTAGCAATGTGGTTGATTGTGCACATGAAGAAGGCAAAATCTTCAGTAGATAGTTAATCCACAGTGGATGCAATTGTGCCTCAAATACACTTCAGAACTGCACCCAGACAGCCATGGGGCTGGCTCTTCCCTTGCTTTCACCGTTGTTGTCTCCAGGAATAAATTGACAGATGCCCTCAAGCCCTTGTCAGTTATTAATATGGCATCAATGCGTGAATAGCATCATTGAGCTTATCATATGATATGTCACCACCCAGGTCTGCTATCAGCTCATCACAAGGATACCTGTATTTTTATCATGAGACATTGAACCCATTCTGAGTAAATGATGCACTTCATGAACCAGCTTGCCTGATACCCACTCATCAACTTTGATGCCATCTGCATGACACACCTCCATGTAGGTAGGCCACACGCATATAGCATACCATGCACACCATGAAATATTTGCAAACCCTCCTTTGCTTGCGCCAAACTGTGCCTAATGTGCAATTTTCCAAGGCCAATTGTCCTGCATAAGACTAATGCCATGGGAATTTGGAGACAATCTCTCAAATAGGATGAGATCATTCACACCAGCTGGATTCTTGCATCCAATTTATATGGCAATCTTATGTATTAAATTTTATGTGCAGATAGTCAGCAAAGGTATATGAAATACTTATGGAAACTCACCTCTGCCGCCAATATTTCAAATGGAGCCATTCCAATGGTGATCCCTGCCTGGGAACCTCTTTTGCACTCCAACAAGCCAGCACCATTATTCGCCTTGCAGGGTTCATATGAGTACTTGCATTGCAAACAATGCATGCAAATACCTTGTCATGCATCTTGATAAACAATTGCTTGATTGATGGTTCTATCCAGACTTACAACTTGGCTATATCCAAGTGAGGAACTACAATGAATGTGACAAGGTTCACAATCACACAAGCGTATGTGGCACACAACACTCATTGATAGGTTTTTCATGACCCCCGATAAGGATGCCACATTAAACCAAGTAAGTGCATTAATATTCTCCTTGTATTGGCATAAAATGCATGTGATGCACAGTTTGTGCATAATTTATCAACATGGGAAAACTAATAAATTGGAACGGTACACTCATCAAGCCAACACCCATGCACAACCTGGTCTGGACAACATGATCCTCACAGTTTCCACATTTATCTTGCCACCTTACTTTTGTGGTTCCTCACAATATGCCTGTTCAATTTTGACTCTGATATCTTAAAACAAACCTCTTTAGAAAGCAACTGTGGCCCTTTGTGCACAACCTGATATTCTGCTAAAACCATACAGCAACATAATCATTACCATCTATAACCTACTTCATGATTTTGACTTGCTCCTTGTCCAATAACCCTGGCTTGCAGCTTTCTCCCCCTAATCCTTGACAAACAATGCCCACTGCATCTTCTGGACCTCAATCAATAGATGGGCTACGTCTTTGGTTAGCATACAAGTAAAGTCCTGCTTGATGATCATAATGAGGGCAAGCCCAATTGATGAAATTTATGTGCATGCTCGTGTATGGCTATGGAATCCATGTTCCCCCTTTTAAGCCAGAATTGTTATGCACAATAAATGCACCAGGAATTGTGGATTGCATGACTAGAAAAACAATGAAATTGCCCATATCTATGGTGAACCAGAGGTATATGCGTAGCTGATAGGGTGATAGTTTCAAAGTTTCATTGCAAGTTTTGAGATTTTCCCAGTATTTTATTGATTGAAATTGGAGAAATTCCCACTATAATCAGATTTCATTAAAATGATAAGAAAACATGCTCAGAATTTTAACAATCCATTGAATCATAGCAGGAGTTTCATTACCAGATAAAAAATAGTAATATGATATCAATGATAATTATAATGATATTTGTTTGTCTTCTATGAATCATTAGTCATTGGTATATATATAATGATGTGAAAAAGACTTATCATTCAATACATGTGAAACATGCTAAAGGGGGTAATTTATATTATATGAACAGAAAGTAGTTTATTTATAGGTCTATATATGGTAATATTTACACTGCATAGTCATATATATTTAGTACTATATGCTATAGATATTCTGTAATTTATTTGAACTTTACTTGAATTTATAATGCAGTTGAATCCAATCAGAGTATAGAATACATACTTGCTTATTAAGCACTCATCTTGCAAACATGCTCTGGAATACAATATAAAATATAAATTCAAATAAAATAAAATCCAAATAATTACAAATAGATTACAAAACAACCATAGCATCTGATACTAACTATATAAGACTTTACAGCATTGGTATTCCCATATGTAAACCTATAAATAATCTACTTGTTATTTATATAATATAAATTACTCTCTTTAGCATATTTCATATGTATCAATTGATAGGTTTTTTTCATGTCATTATAATATGTATAGCGATAACTAATGTTTTATAAATTAAAACAAACATCAATATAATCATTATTGATATTATTACTATTACTATTCATTTTGTTTTTATCTAGTAATGAAACTCCTGCTATAATTTCAATAGATTATCAAAATTCTAAGCATATTTTCTTACCATTGTAAAGCAATTATAGTTAGAATTTCTCCAATTTCAATTCATGAAATACTGGGAAAATCTTAAAACTTTGCAATGAAACTTAGACCAGAACTTATACCATTGAAACTATTACCTACACATATACCTTTGGTTTACCATAGGTATGGACAATTTTAATGTTTTTCTGATATTATTATAATTGAAACTGTCACCTGCCCAAAAACCTCTGGTTTATTATAGATATGGGCAATTTCAATGTTTTAATTATTAACCACTAGTGATAGCGGACACAGATCTCTATAGCTCAATGATATACTGGTCACATTTTAAATTAGCTTAAGAAATTACTCACAATATTTCATAACAGAGTGAATAAAATTCACACAGCATTTCAACAATTAAAGTCAGGCTACAGGAACTAGCATGCTTGTGTCACCATAGTGGGCCAATATATTTATAAAGCTAGCACTCACTAGTGAATGTACCATTAAATGGACGTGTCAAACTTGTATGAGTCTGAATCCTGTGCTGTGTACACTAGGGATACTACAGCCTCAAAACTTGTTCAGCTCGTCCAGATTATTGAAATGTAGATTAAGCTGTGGATAAGCCCAATTGATAGTGCCAGATGCAATTAAGTTGACTGACACTATGGAGGCAGTGTACATGATATGGGATAAAGCCTGCACACGTCTCAGACAATGTTAGCAGGACAATTCTGGACACAGTTTAGCTGCAGCTCTTCCAGCAAGAATTTGCACACATTGACGAAGGCTTTGAAAAGTATATTGCAGATTTCTTTGTAGGTTGCAATTCTGCCTGTATATTGGGTTCCAAGATTGGTTTGAAATAAAACCTTGTGGAAGCCCTGGAGAAGCAGTTTCATGTCATCAAAATAAGGCTCCAAGGAATGCTCCAGACTCTTAAGCTGCAAGCTGTTGGTGCTGTAGCTACAAATGTTAAACTCACCAAGTGATAATATTAACAACATGTAGAATACAAAATCAGACAAATTCTGATAAGTCTGATACAGTATATATGCAATATCAAGAGCATCTTTCATGCCAAATCCATGCTATAACTACACATGTCAACTCACTGATGATAATACTGGTAATATGTAGAATATAAAATCAGGTAAATTATAACCAGTCTGACACAGTGTGTACGCAATATAAAAAAACATCCATCCAAGATATTGCACATATGTGTAAGGGTAAGATTGATATGTTATGGATTCTGAATTTAAATCATATTATTTAGGGAATGGTATTAGATAAAGATGTCAGATATATGTTTATGGTAGTTTATGTGTGCTATAATATCAAAGTGCTTGAAATTCTATATTATAGATTAAATATATGTAAAGAGTATAAAATAATGGTTAGATATTGTGTAACTTATATTACCATATAATGGTGAATTATACTGATAAAACCAATTTGTATTTATAAGTATATAACTATCATTTTTCTTAATAATATAGTAAAATTAATATTTTCAGATTATTAAAATAGTAATGCTAATTATATGCTGTTAACTTTCATCAACTACTATAAGTAAAGGCAAACTTTGCACAAACTT